>BGPR01006157.1:0-83734 GCA_013235015.1 Araneus ventricosus | reverse complement strand
TCAAAACTTCAGTTACATTATCGCTGTATTTGCTCTAAAGGTAATCGCTGTAAATCTCCTTTACTGCAGATGCTTTTAAAGCCGGAAACTGCGAACTGTGACTTATATTATTGATTCATTACTATTGTGACAATGAGCACCCCCCCCCCCCACTAGCACGTTTCAAGACACACACCCCAAAAACTACGTTTCAGCAAATTCCTTTCTCAAACTGTCGAAAAAAAGTTTTAAATCTGTTTGACAGTTTAAAAGACTAAACATTAAAACTATAAAGAAATATATTGAGAAAGAAATAATGCTTTTTTATTTAAATTTTTTTAGAACATTTTGACTTATATTTAATAGACTTTTTGAAGAATTAAAGAAAGTGATGGAGTTGAAATAACAGTTATTTGGAATAGATATTTAAAAATAGCAATAGCAAAAATATTTGTTACTAAAAAAATCGTGGATTATACATCCCTATTTCAGAACTCTGTTTAAAGATGTTAATTAATGTTTAAAATAGAGTTTTTTTTAATGGTATGGCTGAAGGATACTATGAAAGTATCTCAATGTTTACTTAAAATAAGAGTATCATTTTGTCTATAAAGGCTGCCATAATTGTTCGTTATTGCACTTTGTGTCGACTTCTAACGGGTCTATTCTGGTACCCCCGGTTGGGTTGGGAGACGTCACTTTTCCCGTTCTTAACGTGCGGAAAATGTGACCCCCCCCCCCCCAACCGGGGGTACCAGAATAAACCCCTAAGACTTGTTTGGTGGTTAAATTTTGAACCATACAATTTAGATTATTATTGGCGGTTAAAATTTTTAATAAAACGAATTAGCTAATTACAATCGTTCCATTTGGAATTTAGTCGTTTTAATTTAAAAAATAAACGTTTTGTGCACTAAAGAAAGAATTGGTTCGAATTTTGCGCTTGTTACAGTATCTAAATGGATTTTGCGATTTCTAATTGCAGGGTTACTCAAAAATAGTCTGTGAATCCAAATAAACAAAATAGAAACCTAGTCCAATCTTCTAGTTTCTAAATATTCGTACAAATTAAGACGATATAAAACCATACCGTCTCCTGACCTTTTCAGAAGAGTTATAAATTGTACCACTTTAACCAAATTTAGCTTCAGTTTTAGTCTGCTACTATGTTAATCAACACTGCTAGACAATGGCAAATCTAGGATTCGGGTCTGGGGGGCTGAGGTCATAAAAACTTTGTATCGTCGTGATGAATGTCAAACCTCAAGGCTAAAGTAAACCAAAACACTTTAACTTTACAGACTTTACTCACCTGACAGTAAGAATCATAAAAAACAATACAATACTTTCGATAATTTAATAAAAATTATGATGAAATAACTAGCCAAAAAGTGTCTTCGACCGCGTCAAAGCTACAAGTACGAGTAGAATGACTACAAAATTAGGAAAATTTTCGAACCTCTCAAGCCAGAAATTAATGTTGAAATGTTTTTATCATTTTTTAAAAAGAGGGAAATTAAGAAAAACAGTTGTAATGATGTTAAATAAAATCAAGAATTCTGGCTTGGCTCTGGGGGGGGGCTGTAGCCCGATACCCAGATAGCAATTTTAGTTTGCAGCAAATTTGCAGCAGACTTGCACTGCAAATCTGCAAGCTTACAGCAAATTTGTCACGACAAGAGTGCAAGTGTGAAACAAGTTTGCAGAAAGTTAACGCAAGCTTCGAAGTCACCATGGGACGAACTTGCAGCAAATTTGCAGCAGACTTGCACTGCAAACTCTTTGCAAATTATAGCAAAAACAGAGTACGAACACAACCCAGGATAGAACTCACGACCTACTGGCTGGTAGCCTGACGTCTATACCACTCGGCCAGCTCGGCTACTAGAGGAAAAGATAGATTTCGCTAATACATCGTTCGATTCGATTCGTATACGATTTATTTTAAACTGTTTTCTTGATTTCATTAATTTTTTGAGTTGAGAATATGATTTGAAGTCAATGAGAGAGCGATTTTCGCTAATAACTACGTTTTGCTAGTAGAATAAATTATGAAATTAGAGTTCAAAAGTAATTAGTTTAAAATGAGACAAAATGTATAAGTTATTATTTTTCAACAAACACTGACTGTTTTTTCGGTTTAATTTTGTTTATAAATGTTAAAATTTCAACATTAAGAAAAAGGCGATATAGTTTTCTTTAAAGTGAGAGTGATATATTTAGTAAAAAGATGGAAAATGTTTCAAAAATTTTTTTTATAAAGAAAGTTAGTTTTTTTACAAAATATCATTGATTTCCCAGATAGCAATTTTAGTTTGCAGCAAGTTTGCCACAAATTTGTCATGACAAGAGTGCAAGCTTGCAGTAAGCTTGCAGCAAGTTAACGAAAGCTCCGAAGTCACCATGAAACGAACTTGCAGCAAACTTGCCGTGCACACTTATTGCAAATTAAAGCAAAAAGAGAGTACGAAACACAACCCGGGATAAAACTCGCGACCTCCCGGTTCCGAAGCGGAGACGTAAACCACTGAGCCAGTCGAACTCTGAGAGGAGAAGATAGATTTCGGTAATACATCGTTCTATTCGATTCGTATACGATTTATTTTTAACTATTTTTTGGATTTCATTAATTTTTTGAGTTGAGAATATGATTTGAAGTCAAAGAGAGAGAGAGAGAGCGATTTTTGCTAATAACTAAGTTTTGCTAGTAAAATAAATTATGAAATTAGAGTTCAAAAGTAATTACTTTAAAATGGGACAAAATGTCTAGTTATTATTGTTCTACAAACACTGACTGTTTTTTAGATTTATTTTTGTTTATAAACGTTAAAATTTCAACATTAAGAAAAAGGCGATATAGTTTTCTTTAAAGTGAGAGTGATATATTTAGTAAAAAGATGGAAAATGTTTCAAAAAATTTTTTTATAAAAAAGTTATCTTTTTCACAAATTATCATTGATTTATTGAATTAATAAAAAAGAATTACGGTCTAGGAGATGCTATTAAAAATCGGATGTTTTTTTAAAACAGAGACAAAGATAATTATCTCTTATTGTGCTATCTTTGCAGGAAGCTTGCTTTGCAAAATTGCAGCAAGTTTGATTTGCAAAGATGTGGCGATATTTGTCACATCGAACTTGCTACAAGTTCGATTCAAGTTTGACGCGTCAAATTTTGCCATGACAAGTCAAAATCAAACTTGCTGCAAATTTACGTGCTATCTGGGTTATTGAATTAATAAAAAGAAGGACAGTCTAGGAGATGCTATTAAAAATCGGATGCTTTTTTTAAAAATAGAGACAAAGATAATTATCTCTTTGTGCCATCTTTGCATCAAACTTGTTTTGCAAATTTGCATTGCAAAGGAGGTGGCTCTATTTGTCACGGTGAACTTGCAGCAGACTTGCAATGCAAGGAAGGTAGCGCTAGTTGTCACGGTGAATTTGCTACAAGTTCGCTTCAAATTTGACGCTTCAAATTTGCTATGACAAGCTAATATCAAGTCAAAATCAAACTTGCTGCAAACTTACGTGCTATCTGGGTAGTCCCCACGGATTCGCCACTGCTTCTAGAACTAAGGATGTTTATCCTTAGTTAAGTAGTAGTTTTTGTAATTTAAATTAATAGTAGTTTGGTAAAAATTTCCAAGAAAAACCAAAACTTTAGATTCAATAGAGAGTTTAGCCGCAATCAATGAGCTGTCCACTCCATTCGCTGGATGGAATTAATTCATACTCATGTGACACACGTCAATGCACCGCATTAATTTAATTTTGAAATCCATTGTATATTTTGCAAGGAAAAAGAAAGGGAATATGATGTGACAAAACCAAAGCTTCTTGTAAAATGCATCATATATTTTGCAAAATATTTTTTGATTGACGCGAAAATTTTAAGCTGTAATTGTAACATATCTTCCACTCCTTGCCCATCCAATTGTTCAGGGATCGCAATGAATGCTTCTAGGCGCTGGGGCATGAAGTGGTGTTCTGTTCTGTAAAATATCTTCACAGGAAGTATTTATATTAAATTCAGTTTTTAAAAATAAGTAATTTTATTAATTTCCATTACACAAGGAAAAACAACCGACGAAGGACAGAAAATGTTCACAATGGGAAAATAATATTCTCAGAATTCATGCCATTGATTTTTATTTTCAGTTTCGAGGCTAATTAACTTTCAAGTAAGGATAACTGCTTTTCGCATTTATGAGATGATTACAAACAGTATACTTGATGTACCTGAGATAATTTATACCAGATACAGATTCTACTTTTCAGTATTTTGAAACGCAGCTTTCGATACTATATATTTAGACTCCCTTCCAATAATTTTCACATCAAAATACCTTTTGTAATATTAACTAATAAAATAATAATTAATTTCAACTAATATAAAAATAATTATTTTTAACTAATATAATAATAATATAAATAATATTAAGTAACTATCGACTTTTTAAAATGTTTCATTTTTATATAAATATAATGTATCTTTTCTTCTTTCGGCTTAAATAATTCATACTTTCGATTTTTATTGTTTTTGGAATTCCCTTTTTGTAATTTTCCGTTCCTCTGGGCTCACCCCCTCACTGCTTAAGTGACTCATTTCTAAATATCTGATATACATTTTAACAACTCTGTCATTGGTCATGTAATTTTGTACTGACATTGACAATCAGGTTAGAGATAAAAAAGAAACCTTTCAGATTCTTTGCATAGTAGCAGTAACTTGCAAATACATGTTGCATGTTTGGGACATTATTATGCTGGAAGATAAAAGATGTTGTCTGTACAAGGCCTGGTTATCAAACAGGCAAAAGTAGGCTTATTAAATTTATGTTTAGGGTAGTTTAATTTTGTGCCTTCATTTGAATACTAGGCCTTGTACACGTTAGTTAACGTGTACAAATTAAAACCAAGTAGCATTTAAATTCTAGAACATTATGCTTAGGATTTTTTCATGCTTTCAAATTCTCTTGCAGATAGGTGTGGCCTATTTGTTTTGCAATTGACTGTCCCTGGAAAATTTTGAATGAAAGTATTTAGATTGTGTTAAAAAAAACGTTTTAGTGCTTTTTACAATTTTGTTTAAAATTAACTCTTAAATTTTTTATGCGCGAGACACTAAAACCAACTTTCTTGACGATGACCCGTAGTTAAACGTTTTGTTGTTTCAGTTAGACGCAATACTTGTAATTTAAAAACAACTTATATAAAGAACAAATCAAAATAAAAAAATACCTGTTTTGGAAATAGGAGAGGGGAAAAGAGGCCCCGAAACTTGCCCTGCCTAAGGGCCCTGCCGGATTGAATCCAGTCGTGTCTTTAGGAGAGTTTTTGTGTGTTGTGATTAGCATTTAGTTTTAAAATGACAATTTATAGGGCCATTGTCACACGTTATTTTTAGCTTTCGTAACAAACATTTTACAATTGCAAAATAATTTTGTATTTACTAACGCATTATCACCTTTCTCTCCTCATATTTAATAGTTCTTCTTAACTACTTAAATTTTACGAACTAATTCAATTTTTTTTACAGACAATTTTTATTTGATCTAAGCCTAGAAGCCACCAACATACACCATTTTTTGGCATAGTTCCGCGGGCTAGCGATTTTTCAGTTTACTTCTTCCAGCCTATATCGATTTTCGATATTTCACAGGTCGATTTTTTTCGCACACACTAATACTATTCTGTTTGCATAGTAGTAGTGAAGGGTCGGTTTACCAAATAGGCAATTGATTAGGGATCCCGCAATTTTGAGAATCCCCGACGCCTCGTTTTCCCGCATCATTTTCCAGATAATTTAAATTAATCCCTTCATTTAATTTTAAAGAGCCATGTACTCGAACTTTTCAAATTAAAATCAAGTATCGTTTATATTTCAGAACATTATTATTAGGATTTTTGTCATGTTTTTAAATTTACTTGCAGATCAGTGCGGTGGAGCCTTTTTTGTAGTTGGCTGACTGACTCAAAAGACCTGGCAAACTTTAAATTGGAGTATTTAGATTGCTTAAAAAAGTTCTCTGTTTCTAAAAAAATAATTTAAATTTAAATTTTACATTTTTTTAATTGCGAGATACAGAATTCAACTCTCCAGTTGGATAAATAAAACCAATAAAAATATTTGGTTTTGGAAATTGGGGAAGGGAAAGGGGAAGTTTCCTTTTGCTTGCATTGCCTATAGTCTCCCACAGGGCTCAATCCGGCCTTGCAAAGGTGGAGTCTGAATTTTTTTTGATGGGGAATTATTAATGATGTAAATAGAACTTTTTTGGACATTTGAACTAATAAAAATGAATTAATTATAGATTATTAACTAGCAGTGAGATAAAATAAACCTTGCATTTTTACTTTCGAACAAATATGGCCAATAATTTCCTCGAAATGTAGGTGAAATGTAATTTTGGTGGGGAAGTAAAAGAAAAAAAAAACACTTCAGAGTTCGTTTTCTTTAATCCTCAACGCATCGTTGGAAGTTAAAAAAACTGAAAAATATAATCAAAACATAAATTGTTAATTTGATAAAAATTTAATCCAGGTTACTTTTTAGACATGATCCCAATATCATTTGCCTAGTTCCGATTTCTAGATTACGACCAAAATTTGATAGAAATCTACTACTCTAGTAATATCATATTTAAGATTCATCGATTTAGGTCGTTTTGGTTTTAAGTTATCACGTTCGTATACACACATGTGGACAGACTGGTAATTTTCCCACTGACGGATTTCGACCTAAATTTGATAGGAATCTACAGTTTTGGAGTAAAGACTGTATACCAATTTTCATCCTTCTAACTATTTGCGTTTTTGAGTTATGGTATTCATAAGTAAAGAAACTGACAGTCAGACATAATTCCAAATACGTTTATTTGAAACTCAGGAAAGTCTAAAGAAGTCGAATATTTCGACGACTACAATACTTTCTGAATATAAATCTGCATTTGAGAAAATAATAAGAGAAATAAAAAAGAAACATTTTCATTTAATTTTTTTCTGTATTCATGGATAAAAAAATAATATTTTTCTTGAATAATTGTTTTTATATTAAGTCTCCAAAATAAAAATGTTAGTAATGAAGCGCGAGAACACACTACAAATACCGAAATTAAAATCTTACATATGTGTGCGTTGTGCTTTCAATTCGCGTTGCTTGGATAGAGTAATGTATGAATCCCTGAAACAGTCTAGGAATACTTACAAGCGAAGAAACAGATTTTCAGTAGTGTTGTGTCCGTAGTTTATGATGATAAAAAAAAACCCGCCAAGTTTGAATCCAGCATTTATTTGGCATAATTTTGCATCGGCGGTCGTATATTTATATCGATTTGATTTTGCTGGTAAGGGGCCGTTCAAATATTACGTAAGCATGTTTTTGGTAATTTTTGACCCCCCCTCCCCCCTTGTCAGCAAAAATAAGCAAATAGCAAACCCCCCTCTTATAATTACGTAAGCAAACTCCACCCCCCCGTATTTTTTTTTACAAAACGTATAACAGTAATAATCTAGTTTTAAAAATGTTAGGACTTAATTCAAATAAAAAACTTTAACGACTTAAAATTAAAAAAAAATGTTTAATTTTCTTACAATTTTGTTAAGAAAAATTTCTTAGTTTATCACAATTTTAAAAGAACATAGCTATATTTTAAATTTAATTTTGTACATGCCCATCATCTTATTCAGATGCTGACCAAGGTTGCTCAAGCCATTTTTCCATATCTGTTATTATATTACTTCCCCCTTCTGTTACTACTTCATCGCTTTCTTCTCGGAAGGAATCTTGATAAACTTCATCTTCGTTAATTTTTCACAATTACCCCTATACTTTTTAAGCATGTGACAAAAGGACTAAACTTTTAGTAATCACTTTTATATCAGAAACGTAAGTTGTTATATGAAAATAAATGAAAACTTTCTTTTCCAATAAAGCTCAAAACACTTTTATAACTGTCAATAACACTACTGTAACTACATAAATACAATCATTACGATATGTAAAGTTTTTTTAATCTAAAACATACGTGAAAAAATTAAATCTTAGATTGCTGAATGATTCATTTTTAAAGTATTTTCATAATCTATTATTGTTATTTGTTATTTAATATTTTATTCAAAATGCAAGGTCGTATTCGAACCACTTAATTTCCTAGATTTACTTTTGATAATTGAAGAATACTTTCACTTTAAGATTAAATTAGTAAATATCATTTATCTATTAAATTATAGAAAGATGTTAATATTAACACTTTATTCCATATTACAATGTCAGGATACTCTACATATTTTAATTAATATAGCGAATATTAACAAGAATAAGTAAAGTTATCTCATGCTAAGTTAATTACAAATTTAAAGTTATGATAAAATATGCTTAAAATTTTAAGAATAAATTGATTATAATTACCTTTATAAAATACAGTGAAACCTCTCTGAGCGGCCACTCCTCCGTTCCGAGAAAAACTGGCCGCTCAGAGGGGGTGGCCGCTCTGAAGGGTTTTTGTTGCAATTACAAGATAATTGCTATAATACATAATATAAACAATATTAGCAGAAGTGAGAGGGAATAGTTCATTAGAAACATATGTTAATGGGCGTGTATTAATTATAGCTTCTATTTCGGCCAAAATAGTTTGCAATTCCTCAAAGGAAACCAATTCTTTTCATAAAATTTTCCTCAATGCATTTTTTTTATTTGAACCATTCTCTTCTAGTATCCCCACGCCTCGCCATGCAGCACACTCAACAATGTACTGCCATTTTGTGCCCCTTTTACCAAAATAATTTTGCACTCATAAATGTTCATATACAGTCTTTTGAGCTCAATGCCCGCACTTTTAAATGGCAGTTCATTGTCAGAATTCAAAATCTTGCGAATACCTCTTCTCGAGATGAAAAGTCTAAATGTTAATCGAAAACATTCCATGCTTTGGCTGCACACAACTTCCAGGTGCACAGCACGAGTTACAGCGCAAGTAAATAGTGCAATGTAAACCTTGTCATGGTCCCTTCTGCATAAGGAATCCGCGAAATCTGTACCAACAACCTTCTTTCTTTCTTCTTCAACTAATTCTTCACTAGTGAATGTCGTTTCCCTAGCTGGGATATGAGCTTTGATAGCCACGATGGACCTGTCCATCAAGTTTCATCATTCGTGAGGTTATGAATGTTTACGCCACGAGTGAACCACAGCAAAAGTACCAGTTCATAGGGTTAGTTTTCTCCTTAATTTCGAGGACCCAATTTTGGGCGAATTGTTTCCATTGTCGGGAAAGAGCAGTTTAATGATAGAATAATGACAGCTATTCAAAGGTTTACGAGCTGAAGCTTCTAATACATGATTCTTTTGATTCCCAAACAAAAGCGATGTTTCGCGACATTCGTTTTCTTTTCGCAAAATTTTAACTAAATCTTTTATGTCAAATAGTTAATTCAACTTCCGCTTCTATTGCATCGTAAATTTTTATCTTCAGAAATTTTTTTGCAATACTATATGTTCATACAGAATATCAGTAGCAACACCTAGGGATTCTAACGATCTAACTTGCATTTCCAATGCGTCATACATTTTTCTTAGCGCTGTTACATTAGAAACAAATTTGACGGATTCAATCGTTAACAATTTATTCATGTGTCATAAGTAATCCGACCTATCAAACAGCTCTTTAATCAATGCAATGGAAGAATCGTAATTTTGTTCAGTTAAAGCGAATCCTGGAAGCGGCTAGAGCTCTTCTCCGTAAATAGACGTTCAGATATACACATTTTTCTATTTTAGAGAGAGAATCATTCTTGGGTATAGCTACTTCAAATGAATTCCAAAAATTTAGCCATTCACTACAATCTCCACTAAATATAGAAATATTCAAACGATGTAATTTAATTACATTGTTTTCATTGAAAACGTACCTTTCTAGCGGTTCCGATCATTATTATTTCGAGTTTCATTTCTCAGAATACCATTTGATTCCTTTTCTAATAATGATATATATCTCTCAATTTTTGTTTTGCAAGAAATACCGTTTTCTCGATATCACTAGAAAATAGTTCCCCTTATAAATCATTAAGGTCAATAACCGCTTCTTTTTTATTATCTAGTTTCTTTAATTCATCAATTAACTGATTTCTTAAATCAAAAAGAGATTCTACACATTATTAATTTAGTAAATTCTTCATTAATCGGCAAATCGATTGTACTTTCGATTTTGCTTACACGTTTCGTAAACAATTGCCTAATAGTCGCTCGTTTAATTTTAGTTCTATCCGTTTTTCGCATATCTTCAGCAAATAACTTATCGCTTCATTAGAGTATCAAATAGTTAATCTGAGGAACCTACCTCAATCGGAAGAATCGCACCATCAGAATCTAAAATTTCGAACACAATACTGAAGTTGTTAGTTCTATCGTGTTCATACGGAGTTCTATCATATACAGTCGCGGGAAAAAAGGATCCAACCAGCATTATTCCGCCTCTAATCATTGCTTCTTAAAACTAAAGATACCGTTTAACAGGAAATAGCGTACACTAAAAGATTTTAAGGTTGGAATTCTCTTAAGGGGTCATCTACATATTTAAAATGGCACTAACTTCAAAATTCTCAATGACAACACCCTTTTTTGATTCCATAAATAAATTTCTCATGAAAAAAATACCCGAGTATATTAATTTTGGTTAATATATCATTAATAGATTGGAAGATATTTGACATTTTGTGTTCCCGACATAAAAGGGGTCGCCTCCACATTTACTTGCTAAAGTTCTCTGCTTGCCTTTAAATGTTGTTAGTAGCATTCTAAATTATTTCGCACTTTAAATGTTATCTTCAAAGTAATGATCTACATTTTACAATCGGTAAAACTTGATGCATAAAAAATAAATCAATTAATATTACACCACTTTAATTTATAAAGTTTTAATAATAAAAATAAATAGTTAAAATCTTTAAGTTTGAAAAATAAGGCGGTGTAATGATTATATTTAATAATGAAAACATTTTCGAAATATAAGACGCCCCCTTAAGTGCATCGTTTTACAGAACGCCGCCCCGTGTCCCCGTGACTGATGGTGCATCGTTTGACAGCGAAAATTGAAATTTTAATGTAACTTCAAAACTTCTCGTACGAAAACGCTGAAATTTTGCATAGGCTTATCAAATGGCCATCTGTTACGATTACTGTTAAAATTTATAAGTGTTTCTATTCAAAAAAATTTTAACATCAATTTTGATATAATATTTCATGTACTCAAAATTATTTTAAAATAAAAAGTAAAAGTGTAAAATATGCAGAATAATTCATACGACTACATAAAAAAATTCTAGGTAAATAGTTACATTATTTCTCAAGATATCAATAAAAATTCAAAATTTTACTTTAACATTAGAAACTAAAAATTTCATTTGATTATAATTCCGAAACCAAAAATGCTGGGATGATGAAACTTGGTATTCCAGCATAAATTGTTATGTAAATTCGAAATATTTTAAGAAAACTAGGCGTTCTAGTGCAAGTATAAATATGTAGACCCCTTTTGAACTTTTTAGATATGGAATTTATTAGTAGACGTTAGCTACTAATAAGGTTATAAGGTTTGGAAACTAAACTTCGCGACAACAAAAATAATATCATACGTAGAGAGAGCTGCTACAAGTAGACGTTATTTCCTGAAAATTGGTACCTTTTGTTTTAAGATAAAATGATTAGCGGCGGAATAATGCTGGGTGGATCCTTTTTTTTTCTCGCGACTCTACTTATTAATAAGGTGACCAATAGTCCTCCTTTAGGGAGGATAGTCCTTCTTTTGAAACTTCTGTCCTCCTTCGAAAAGTGTCCTTCTACATGTCTTCCTTTTCGATATCTGAAGACAAATCTATAAATCACCGTATTTTATAATGAGAATGAAGGGTATTTCTTTTTCAGATATTTCCAATATATTGATAGAAGATGATGCATTGATAAAAAATATTCATTCAATGGAAAAGTATTCATTTAAATAATAATTAATAGACATGTAAGCATAATTACAATGTAAAATATTATTATGCATTTATCTTACTATAGTGCATTCTGCATTATTATTGCGATGAAAAAATAATCTTACTTTTATTTACGATAATTTTTCCCTTCAATTTATTTGTGTCCTCTTTTTCATTGTAAAAAAGTTGATCACCTTATTATTAAATACGAATCAGATCCTGGGTATGTACCGTTTTCCAATTTAAAGTCAATGATGATTTCAAATTTGTCTTTTTCATCGTTTTATTGACCGCACATACATGTAACATCTTAATTAAAGGTGAAATGTCGAATATCTGAGTCAAGGAAACAACGTTGGTTGAATCAATCTTCTTTTATTCGGTCATTGAAGATATTTCTTCACGGTAAAGGATTCAGTTCTTACTTAGCTCCATGACCAGAATAGAAGAGGTAATGCGCGAAGCAGCCCGACGTTGTTATTCGCTTACATGTTGGAGTCAAAAAGGGCAGACAGGAATGCGCAGAAAGCTTAAGTACCCAGAGAAGGGAATTTTCCCGGAACGACTCGTGACTCGAAAAGAAAGTTGCAGTGCGCTTATTAGGATGAAAGTAAAAGTAATTAAAATGAGGTGTCGTTAAAAGATTATTTAAGAAAGTTAAAAAATTAAAATATCACACACACATACGACACTAATATTAAAAACAGCATTTAACACATGACTGGTAGCCGGATCAAAATCTACACCCTCCAGGGGGTAGGGTCAGTTGCAGTCTGATATGAAATCCCTTCGGTGTGGGAATGACAGCCTTGATTTTCCCCTTTCTAGGTATTACTGTGGCATCTTCATCCTTCTAACTCTTTGTGTTTTTGAATTATGATATTCGTAAGTAAATAAGCTGACAGTCAGTCATAATTCCAAAAGTGTTTTTTTTTTAATTCAGAAAAGTCTAAAACGTTAAGATTTGTCAAAATCACGAAGTCGAATATTTCGATGATTACAATACTTTCAGAATATAAACTCTACATTTGATAAAATAATAAGAGAAATAAAAAAAGAAACATTTTCATTTCAATTTTTTTCTGTATTCATAGAAGAAAAATTATAATTTTCTTGAATACATATATTTTTTTGATATTAGGTCTCCAGAAATGAAGAAGTTATTAATGAAGCTCGAGAACAGACTATAAATGCCGAAATCAAAATCTTACATTTGTGTGCGTTCTACGTTTAATTTACGTTGATTGGATAGAATAATGTATGAATCCCTGAAACAATCCAGAAATATTTACAAGCGAAGAAACATGCTTACAGTAGTCGTCCTTCCTCGAAAATTACTTTCACTTTCTATTTCCATTCAACTGTTGCACAATTTCTGTTCTGAAGTCCATCGGGTCATATCAAAATCATCGAAATGATTTTTCTCCATCCATTATCAAAACAGAATTTAAGGTTACGCCCCAGACGCATTTCCATCTTTGCAGAAAGAAACCACACTGTTTGCTGAGTCGGATCGAAATGACGTCGTCATCGGATAGTAAAATAAACAATCTTCAGCAGTTCCGCAAATTTGAAGTGTCGTTCGCAATAGAAGCAAGATGAGACTGTCTCTATTTACTGTCACTCTTTTAGTAATATTTATAAGTCCTGCTGAACAAAGAGGTAAGCTATAAGTATTTAACTAATCTTGAGCTATTATCAGCTGATCAAGTTTAATTTTCAAACCCAATTTTCTCTTAGAGCGAAGTTAATTCGTATACTGTTTAGTTTAGTTTTATTTTTTTGCGCAATGTATAATCATTCCCGCCATAGGCGCTTTAACTACATTAAATTCATTTTATGATAGCCTGAGCATTCTGAAAGAAATTGTTTTTATATTCCGAACTTGCGTCGTAAGAGGACAGTTTCAGCAGAATATTTCGAAGATAAGGTTACATGGACGTGGAGGTGAATTACTCATTTTATGCATCGCATCCCCAGAAGAAGAATATTTCAACATCACAAAAAATACATCTCTTACCTAAAGGAATATTTAGCAGAAAAATAAAATTCAAATGAGATTTTATTTAATTGAGAAATAACTGTTGCAGTGAACGATGTCAGTTTTGATTGCAATGAAACGTAATACATTATTGAAGTGATCATTGATGATTTTGACGCACTTTTTAGAGTTGTGCTAATTTTCTTCTAAGAGTGAGACATTCATCATCGCAACGTACAACATCAAGAAAGCAGTTTGAATAAGATAGGATGTGTCTGTTTTAATTAACTAGCAGGTCAACCGAGCGCTGCAGTTGTCCTCTCTAAGTTGCCTCAAACCACAGACTCTCAAACCAACACTTCTATTGCACATTCCAAAAAGTGCAAACATGACAAGGACATTGTTTGAACCCATCTGTCTGGGGATGGAATTTACTGAACAAATAGGTGACGCCTATATTCACTATTAATATGACAAACATTGACGAAAATACTGTCTTTGATTACTAGTGAGAAAGGATGTAGAAAGAAATGCAAGTGTATGAAAGCTATCTAAGGGGCCGTTCAAATATTACGTAAGCATGTTTTTGGTAATTTTTGACCCCCTCCCCCCTTGTCAGCAAAAATAAGCAAATCGCAAACCCCCTCTTATAATTACGTAAGCAAACGGCACCCCCGGTTCTTTTTTTTTCACAAAACGTATAACAGTAATAATCTAATTTTAAAAACTCTAACTCGGCTTAAAATGAAATATATATATATTTAATTTCCTTACAATTTTGTTTAAGAAAATTTCTTAGTTTATCACAATTTTAAAAATTCGAGTTTAATTTTCTCTTGCCAAATTTAATTTTTTATCAAATTTATTTTTTTTATTAAATTATTTTTGCAAGTTACAAGATATTTTCGGATATAAAGTGGTTTTAATGTCTTACGTAAGCATCGCTCGTACCCCCCTCCCCCCTTGTGAGCAAAAATAAGCAAATCGCGAACCCCCTCCTCCCCTTAGGTGCTTACGTAATATTTGAACGTGTTGTAGTAGCATGTGCGAGAATGGCTGAATCCAAAGCTGTAATAATACCAAAGCAGAAAACATTGTAAAAGAAAAAAAATCCAAATTTATGTGAAATTCTATATTCTTACTATTGTTTTTACTGATATATTTGTCAAATGCAAATAATTTAAGTGATAAATAACTGAGCAAATTTACCCTTTTCTTCTTAGCATTGTAAAAAACTACTTCCCAAGCCTAGATTGAAATTAGAAATGCTATATTTTCAACCGAATGCTTGATACATGCTGCCATCGACTGAATATAAAAGAAACGAATACTTATACCTTTTTGTAAAATTTGTGTTGGAAAAAATAATTCCTATGAGTTTTCGATGACTTTTTAGAAGCGCCCCTAAATCGGAATGCTATGCATTAATGGGTTAATCAGTCAATTGAAGGTTTGAAAAGGAAGCATCAAGTGTTGGTGAGTTGAATTAAGTAAAAATTACTGTCAGATTGCCACCTATTATAAAAATATGATAAACATTTGCTTCAGCTAAAAGAGAACACAGGCTTAAAATGCGATGTCTTCTTTCCAACCGCGTCGTCTTCGGCTACTTGCACGCATACCGATTTTTGTAGACCGGTTTGAAAACGGTCTACTTTTGCAGACGATGCGCTCCTTGCCCACACACCGATTCATGTCGGTCTATTTTATACCGGATGTCCATCTGGTCATTCTCGAATACATTATACATTTCTTCTGCCATACTCGAAAAAAATAACACAATAATTAGCCAACATATCACAAACTAAAATCACTATTTAAATACTTTAAATTTTTTTACGTATTTAAATAAATTTTTGAAATATTAATTTTACTTAACTTACTATGTACATTTATTATTAGTATATTTAAGGTATCCGACTGCGTTCGGAGACATTTTTTTGAAAAATAATTTATATATATTTTTTAATATTCAACTGCATATGTTTTAAAACTATGAAAACATTGTAAAATTAGTCTTTCAAAATAATACTTTTTTAAAAAAAACTGAGAAATTTGAAGAAAAATGACTAAAATATTTGCCTTACGCTAACAGCCATAGACAAAATCAAATTCTAAATATACATAAATCCTTGTAGGAGTACATTTTTATGACAGTTATCTGTGTTATGCTCTAAAATCTTTCTCGTACTTCAAAATAGTTTTGAGATATAGATGAACATAGTTACTAAACTGGAAATTTTTCATAAAAAATGCTTTTCGTTTATATTTAAGCACTTAAAAATAATACTTGATTTTAAAATTGACCTTAGTTTTTAGAGGAGAACATCAAGCATATTACAGAAAGCCATCTCAGAAAATTTCATATCAATACTTGAATAACGTTTTGAGAAATCATTGTTACGGTCGACAGTTTTCCTCAAAAATATCATTTCTCAAAAAACACATCTAAAGTTTTCATGCAGCATAAAATAATGCTTACAGTTAGGTACTAAAACAGCTGTAACTCCATTTGTAATTCACGTAGAGTAAGAAGTGAGACAGTTTTAGAAAGCTGGTTAAACAGGCTACAAAATTAAGTTATAAAAAGTTTTTGATAATTTCATCGAAAACGACTATTTTAAAGCAGTCAGATACCTTAATCGATAATAATAATTACATAGGAATTTATCATAATGAAAATGTTTTAAATTGATATATTATAACTTAAGTAATATCGAGTTAATTTAATGCTAAATACTGAACTAATATGAAGTGCAAATGAAAAATATGTGATATTAATTTTTCAAACCAACATAACCTATGCTTGTTTTTATTTCAAAAAAGAAAACAAGAATAGTTTAACTGGTGTTTTCTTTTTATTTTCCTGTAAAGATTAATTAAAAATACATTTCTCATATACTAAAAATGTCGCCGAAATATCGGAGATCAATTTGAATCGAACAAGAAATTTTTAATAAAAATGTGTGAATTATGAAATACAAACCGACAAATTCGACAATAATATAATTTTCACTTTTATGCATTTATTCAAATGTAAAATGTGCTTTAATAACTGATAAAAATCATACATAATTTCTAAGTAGTAAATTAATTTTTAAGTTTATGAAATGCTCAGTGTTTGTTGAACGTCATATAAAACAACAGTTTACATTATACAAAATTCAGGCACATTGTTTCGAAAGCCTATATTGGATCATAAATTAATTACAAAGTTCAAGTGTTATTTAGTTCTTAAAACTAAACTAAATTGCAACTAAACAGAAATAAATACTAAGTGAATTATTAAGTGAAAGCAATGAAAAACAAATAGTTGTTTAGTTTTCCATATTCAGCTACTAAGTTTTACTAAAATGTTTCTAATTTCATTTCCGATTATCGTTTTAGTAAAATAAAAGAAGTTTTTGGATTAGATGTCATATGGTATGGTCAGTTATTTGACTCCATTAGGTGCATTATGTAAACGATGAACAAAATAGGTGCAAGGCCACTAACAGAACATGGGTTAAATAATCTACCACAATTTGAAGTTTAAAATTACGTTGTTAAAGCAACCATGAATGTAAAATGATAAAAGATTCAATTGAAATCATATTCCCGTCGAACAAGCTGGTCGCCGTAGGCGGCTAATTCAAACTAAACTAACTCTAAATTGCAACTAAAAAGAAATAAATATTAAGTTAGAACAATGAAAAACGCTTCCTTGTTGTGCCCTTTTGACATTCTTGTACAAAAATACAGTTGTCAAAATAAATGCTTGTTCAATTTTCCATTTTCAGCTATTAAGTTTTACTAAAAGGATTCTAATTTCATTTCCGATTATCGTTCTAGTAAAATAAAATAAGTTTTGGGATTACATTAAGAAATAAAAGTGAAGTGAAACGAAAAAAAATGTTTTTGATGTTCGGCAGAAAATGGGTTCGCAACGTAGGCGGACACCATAAAAATTGACTTGGCAATACAACCAAATTAAAATGTGTTAATATTAAAAATTCTTGTGGTAACAATCTAACACTGTGGAAAGCAATCACTTCAACATTCGAAAATATTTGAATTTCCATTTATTGCGTTAATAAATCAAAACTAAGGGAGAAACCAAGGCGAAATCAGCAAATTTATATTTATTTCTAAGGCTGTCAGAGAGTAAAGTTGTTTTGAGAATTATTCTTATTTAAAAGCGAATTATGTTAAATGAAAATTATGTTTAATTAACTATCACTAACTTTAAAGCATTACAATTATTCAGCAAAGATTTATTAAGCTAATTAAAAATAAATAATTAGCAAGTACAAAATGTAATTAAAAATAGGATGAAAAGTATGGAATGTATGCAGAATCATTAATATTATTTTAAAATTACAAAAACCGACTTGTTAAAATGTAAAAAAGAATAGATATATTTTCAGAGACCCCTAAATGTTCCAGCGCTTGGTCTTTTTACAAGCTTAATCCGCCACTGAGAATAATTTTTTTTTAACTATCCATTAAAAATTTCTTTGTGTATAAGTAATTTTCTCATCGTTTTACTGAAAATATCAATAAAGAAAAAAATACCCCTAAAAATATTGTTAAATATTTTTTTAAAACTGTTACTAATTTTATTATTTCGCCACGAGAGCGAAGTCGATCGGCTGAAATCGGTGTCTGTGCAAGCGGCAGAAGAATTACATATGCTACTGGTTTAGTTTAGTTATATTAACGTCCCGGTCCCGTTTTGAAGCAACACGAGGGCTATTTTGGGACGGACCTCGTAATTTTGAGCCTCGGTCAGATGACGAGGACGACACCTGAGCTGGCACCCTCCTCTCCAAGCTTCCACGCCACACCAGCAGGAGGGCGTTTGACCACTACGTATGATTTAGCGAGCGACAGGCCCCATACACGGCGGATCTTCGGTGGAGTCGGGTCTCGGGCCTGGAGCCCTCCGGCCCCAAGGCCGAGACCTTGCCACTAGGCCACCGCGGCCCCATATGCTACTGGAAACACCTGAAAGAAATCGGACGAAAGAAATAGGCGTGTGTGGACGTGCAAGCGCCAGTAGATTTACATGTGTCATTGGGACCCCCGCAGCTGCCGATGTCGGTGAAGCGCAGTGGCAATTCTCGACAGCCGATCGGTTTTTTAAAGGCGCCGATACTTGTGAAATGGAAGTACCGCACACACACAGGTTGAACGGGAAGTAAAACAGAAATTTTGCTTAGCTAATTTTAAATGCATAAAAGTTCATTAAATTGATACTGTTATAGAAACTTCGATAATCATGAGTTCATTTCTTTTCTCACTTCATTGTTTATTATGATTTTTTTTTATTTAGGATTTTTTATAATGAAAAGCTACATATATTGTGACAAGCTAAATATGCAGGGTGTCCCAAAAAAATGGAACAAGCGTTTATTTCCTTAAATATTGATTTTAGACATACACTTCCAATTACAAAGTTTCATTAAATAAGGTAAGAATTTGTAATAAAATACTTTGATATCCAAGGGGATTGATAATAAAAAGTTACAAAATTTAAATTTTTACATGGCCCCAATAGAGCAAAAATGTCAATTAATAAAATGTTTCTTTTACATTCATCTATTTACATACAAAGTTGCATGATTCTTTCTTCAAGACTTACAGATTTATAAGAAAACAAAGTTGTTGACTTACACTACTTTTCCATACCTTTCACTGCTGTTTGATGCAGTCTTTCGAGGTACATTTTAAGGATAATATACAAAATTAAAAAATTATTTGAAGGGCGGAATCAGGAAATAAAAACACATTTGTTAACTCTTGTTAAATCTAAAAACTAGTCAAATAATACATTAATTGAAGTATTTACAAAATTAGTTCATCTTGTGAACCTTCAAAAAATATTCACGGTGACATATCAGCAGTGAGGTTCATTTTCCCCAGAAATAAGCAGCGATATAAAAATATTACTAGAAAACAATTAAAATACAATTTTTCAAAAATAACTTTACCTTCAAATACTTCAGACTTGTAGTTATAATTATCTGAAATGCATTTTAATTCTTTTTTTGGTGAGTTCTGTTTTAATAAGAAAAATCGAATATGTAAGAACCAGCCAAGTTCCTGTTAAGGCAACAGGAAAGTGTATCCTAAACCTAAAAACAGCTAATGTAGAAAACCAAGAGCGCGAAGGCGAACTATGGATGAAACTAAAAGGGAAAAAAAGAACATTAGTTGGTTTTTAGAGCAAAACAGGGGTATCCGAAAATCCAATTCTGTCTAAGTTCTAAGACAGAAAGAATACCTATTCGCCTTCGTCCATTACATCACTTAGTTGTACGCACTGAGCGAATTTTAGTGCTTTCCAAAACTATTTGGTGTGCAGCCCATCCTGTGTCTGTTTTGCTTTTTCATTCATTTTCTGTCTTCTTACCTCGCTTTTATCTTTTTTCGTTAATAATCGAACTCTCAGAGTGCAGAAGTAAGCAATACGAATTTTTAAAATAATTTTAGCGAGCTCTGCAACTCTGCAGACCTAAATGACGAGTCGCCATCAGGCCCGTTTTTGCCGGGCGTGTGGACCGTGCATGCACGAAAGCGGCTGACAGAGAGGGCGGTCGCCCTCGTCAACTACTTTCTCAAATTCCTAAAAATTCCCCAAGTATTTCTAAATTACAGGAAATTATTCAGAGAATTCTGTTTGCATCAGATTTAGTTGTATTCAAGTGAGATCCCAAAGGACGAAGAAGCAAAGGATTAAATAATTTTTCCAGTCCTGCCGTTTTCGGGAAATTAGGTTAAAAAAAAAAAGAAATTCGATACGTGTTCTTGTTATTATGTCGCTTTTTCTAGAACTGAGGAAAAAATATTGAAAAAAACTCAAGCCAGTTTTTTGAAACTTTTATTTTACTAATAAACGAAATAAAAACAAATACATGAATCCTTCCGTGCAAGTCAGAAGAGGGGGTTGCATCCTTTTGATGCTGTAGGGTGATTGTTATCTTTAGGCGAGGGACGGCAAAGGGACATGGTCATGAATGACCATTTCTTTTTTTTGCATTTGCATTTTACTGTCTTAAAACTAATCATGAAGATTCAAAAATGCTATTGCAAAAATAATAAAAAGTCACTAGAATTTAACAAGGGACAAATGAAATTTGATTACCAATCTCACGTGTGTGAAATAAGGAACTCCCTCATGCCTTTTTCTCAGATTTATGTGTTTGGGGGATAGAGATGGTATTAGATAATGGTTGCATTGTTATAGAAATGGTAAAGAAATGACTATATACAGTGTGCCCGCTAAGGTCCGGTGTCACCCCAATAATTTATGAGCGGCAAGAGCTATAGTCATAAAAGTGGGGTCTAGGTATAGTAAAGTTGCCATGCGCTACGCAAGAAAACCGCTTACACGCCACCTGGCGGCAAAATTCGGAGTTAGCATTCTTATCTCAAAAATGGTACGCAGCAACGGTGGATGCTGCTTAGAATTCCATTCAAGAAAGATTTGATTCCTTAAATGAATGCAACATATTTTTTAAATTTATAATTGAATTTATAATTCGTGTTCAAATTTTGATATTTCCGTACAAGTTTCTAATGGAGATTCAATATGTCGGGATGTTGATGGTGATGCCTTGTATAATGAAATAATGATGTACAAAATCATTAATGATAATATTACTGCTACTTTAAAAACTTGAAATTTGTTGAAAAAAATAATTTAATTTCATCATTTTCCAACTTTGCTGTAGTATTATCCTTAATTTAATTTATTCTTAAGAATATATTTAACTCTACCAGACACAATTATAACAGGTGAAAGAAGTTTCTCTAAACTAAAAATAATTTAACCTTACTTAAAATCGTCGGTGTGACAACTGAGATTGAATAATTCGGTTTTAATCGCAATAGAGAAATATTTGTCGAAAGAAATTAACTTAGAAGGCATTATTGACGAACTTGCAAGTTTGAAAGCAAGAAAAGTGCAATTTTAATTTAATACTTTATTTAGTGGAAAAATAATGAAACATGTAACACTTAATAATAAACTTTACTTTTAAATTGTATCACTATGTATGCATATTCATATTTTGTTATCTTATAAATATCTTTAACAGGTGTGATGTGCAGCAATATAGTTTTGCTAAATTTTATATTTACGAGAATATAAGGCGACTTTTTTTTAAAATTAAGTTTGTAATCGGCACTCATTGGTCATTCGGAATTTTAATGATGAATTAATTAAATTTGTCGCCGATTCGTTCAAATGCATAAATGAAGTTTTCTTCTACCTACGAAGAAATTTTCTTTAATTTATTTTGACTCTAAGGAAATTGCGTAAACTTTTAGGTTTAAATAAACTGGTTTAGAAAACGATTGAAGGTATTACAGAGTGAGGGGGAGGCTGAAATTAAATAGCACAATAGCGGCTTTGGCTCTAGAATCGGGCCTGGTCTCCACTGCTTTTAGGCAGTTTAAAAATAAGCACAGCGCTAAGAGCAAATAATTCCGTATTCTTGTTCAATATTACTCTATGTTCCTTTTATACCTTAAATTTTAATTTTCTCGGATTGTCCTTCCATTCTTTATCAAGTCGATAGTTGCAACTATCTGCCAATAGAACTGAGTAACAGTATGCTCCATTGGCAAATGTTTTTAATCCATGATGATTGGAAGAAGTGGCACTTGACAAATATTTGCAGATCGCAGTTTTCCTGTGTTGGATTAAATTTGCATTTCTGCAATAAACATCGCTATATAAATTTGTGAGAAGGCCCTTTAAATTTTAATATTAATATATCTCTGCAAATTTTGCAGATAGAACCGTGAAACTTTGTTTATACACAGATGAGTGTAAGAGGAACATTTTACTCATTGACACTTTTATTCAATGAGGAATGCATAAAAAGTTAATTTTCTGAACTTTTATTTTCATTTTCCACAGAAGTCAAAGTGTTCTCACTCACATTTCCACCATATTTGACGAAACTTTGCAATTGGAAGTGTCCAGGTGCAATATTTAAGGAAATAAATGCTTTTCCCACTTTTTTGGGACACCCTGTATACAGGCTTAGTTAATTTTAGATACATTTAATTTTGTTTATGTTGAATGGACTCATCATTGCCTTCACACATACACACAATGTCTACATTAAACTGATCGTGTACTAGATGCTCGCAATTTTGGAGGATTTCAAATAACTTATATTTGAAGCAGATTTAATAACACCGGACACGCTGCTGAACACTTAGCAAGAGATTGATTAACATTTGGACATCTGTAGTGCGTCTAATGATGGTCAAATTGAATTTCATTAATTCACGAAGGAGCATGAGGAGTAGCTCTCTTTAATGCAACTGAAATATATAATTATTCGTGTGGTTCTCTTAGTATAAGTCATTACTTTTGGTTACCTTTAGCTCGAATACTTCGTACTATATTTTCAATTACATAAAAAGACGTTAATGTCACAAAGAGAACGTTGAGAGACAAACGGAACTTGGCAGTTTTTCACGAATTAATTGACGTATTTTCTCAACTTTTTCTTTAATTATACGCTTTCAGGAGCTTTTGGAATATTTTGTTACGTACCATACAGTCGAAGTTTATGTAAAATGAAAGAACTCCATCTTGATTGTAAAAAAATATGCTGAAAATAATTATAATTTGATTGAAATATTGAAAATATAGCACCAGGGTTGCGGTGATTTAAATCAGTTGATTAAAATCACTGATTTAAATCGCGATTTAAATCAACTGATTTTTTTTAAAAAAATCACTGATTTAAATCACTTTATTTTAAAAATCGAGTTAATCTGATTTAATGAAATAAAATTGTTCATATATCTTTAAATAGTGATTTTAAAATATTTTTAAATGTATATTTAAAGAAAGAATATATAGAACATAAAAAAAATTCATTGAATTGATGTAACTGGAGTACTTTCCATTTCTTTATTTTGAGAACACAAGCAAATTAGGTTTTAACCCTTTGCGGCACAAGGCAATAATTTTTTTGAAATATGATGAGAAAAGATCATGAATGGGTTTAGTTTATTGCTAGACATAGAATCTACAAAAAAAAGTTTTTTAAAAAAACTTGCTTCATTCCGAGGGGGGGGGGGGTCGTCCCCCTTTCGGGTCACCCCCTCATGAGAACTCCTTATATACAACCACCTTGATATACTCAAAAATTATTGTTGAATCTTACAGAAAATTATAAATTAAAACTTCAAGAATATTGGAGCAAAATTTTCGAGTTAATTTGCTAAAATTGTTAAACGCCAAGAACTGAAAAATTTCTTATCTCCGAGTCAAGGAATTTTCACAAACTTTATCTGTAATAATTCCTATTCCAAAACAAAATTTCATAAGACTTCTATATTCATTCTAAAAGGAGTACTATTAGCCCTATCCTAAACCTATTATTTTCCATTTATAGTTGAATTTAACAGTTGAGAAGGGAGTGAAATTAGGTGTGCCACAAAGGGTTAACCAGACAATCACAATTCAGCATATTATAATTCACAGTTTGTTGCCATTAACTGGTACACTTCGCCGCAAAGGGTTAAATGAATCTAATGAGCAACACAATAAAATGCAAAGTATGAGATGCTCATTTTTTTATAAAATAAAATAAATATTGAGAAAGGATCATGTTCACAAAGAAAAAACATAGTAAAATGCAGTGAGTTTCATTTTAATATTGGAGAAAACTCAATAGTGTTGGGGACAATGAAGTTTTTATATTGCAATAATGTTCAAATGTGAGATAATTAAGTAATGCATATAAATGTTCCAGAAGAAATACAAATATCTGTATAGTGCAATTTAAACTATGATTTATACTTATAAAAGGCAATGTTTGTCAGCGTGTGCGCAATGTCCAGATGAATCTATCACACTTACAGTCATGAAATTTGGCACACAGGTAGTTCCGATGGTGAGTCAATGCACCTCAAAGCCTGCATTTAAAAATTTTATCTAGAAAATTTTTTATTTAATGTTTTGGGTGAAACAGATTAGGACTAGGGAATGCTTCAAAACTGTTTGTAATGAAACAAATGAACAGCTGAGTGTAAAATTCTCCAACATTCTAACATACAATAATATATCTAAAGTCAAGAAATGACAATTTTTATTATATTATTCCATTTTTCCTTAATAAAATTGTCTTATATTGCAAAAGTATATTATTTTTATATTTTAGTTCACAAATATTTTTTAAATAGTTGTTACATTTTTGAATTAATTAAAAAAAATTTTTTTTAAAGAAAGTACATCTTAATGACTGGTATGTTGTTATATATATATAATTCTATGACTGTAGGGCTCCTTGTCTAATAAACAAATGTTAAATATATATATAGTTTTAAAAAAATCATTAAAATAAAAAAAATCTTGATTTAAATAAAAAAAATCCGATTTAAATCAAATAAATCGATTTTTTTGAAAAAAATAAAAAAAATCGACAACCCTGTATAGCACATATCAGACAGTTAAGGAAATATAAGACAGTTGAAAGAACGGGTTTTCTTTCGTAATTTGTTAGAACTTTTGACTGTTATAGTTTGGAATCCATAAGAACGTCTAGAAAGCATAAATTTCTCATCATCCGCGTATAAAACACATTTTTCTGAATACATTTCATTGAATAGAAAATCATCTACCAATTTTTTGAAAAAAGCTTAACAAACAGTTCATATTGCTTTTGTTAAAAAATTCTCATATTGCTTTTTCAGAGCCTTGTTCTGTACTTAAGGTAGAGCATGGGAAAATCGGCAAATATGTAGGATACTACCGTGGTAGGAGATTTGAAGAGGTTTGTTGTTGTCTTTATTGCGTTTCTAATGTGTTCTGTCATTGAAAAAAGAAATTTTCTCCTATTTAGTTGGTTTTTCCTGTGTCTCCAGTAGTAAAAAATATTCGCCATTAGGTTCTAATTTGTTGTTATTAAAGGCACTATGTGAGTAAGATCTAACAAAATGCTTTGTATCAAATGGCTGAATTGTAATAATCAAGACTAGTTAACAACTTCTATTTACTTAATTATCAGCCTATTTTCTTATTCTATAATAATATAATAATAAATATAAAAAAAACTTTTAGAATGAACGCTTTTACCAATGCATGGAAAAAGAAAATAATAATTCTTTCTCAAAAATCTGGAGGTCAAAACAAAAATCGTAAAAGCGTGATTCGCTGAAAACAATAGGAGAAAGATATAAAACCACAATGATTATAATAAGAAACGAAATGTTATTAAATATTCATCACATATAAAATATATTATAAATGTGTTTACTATTGTAATTTACTTACAGCTTTTCTACATGCGCCTTACGCTTTTCCGATTTTTGTTTTGACCTCCAGATTTTTGAGAAAGAATTATTTTTTTCTTTTTCATATTATTTTTTAATATTTGTTATTTTCTAGTTTTTAGTTTTTAATTTATGTCATAATTCAGCATTATAAATATTTTGTGATCTTAGAATCAATTTTTCATGAACTAATTCCAAGAATAATTTTATTGAAAAGAGCTCTTAAATTATTGAAATATTGCGTTGTCATCAAAACCCAATGAATATACAAAATTTCAGATATATAATACATTAGGCAATGAGTGAAAAATCCATCACAAAATTCTGACCTTACAAACAAACATAAAATATTTCGAACTTAAATCCATTTTTCTTCAACTAATTCCAGCAAAAATTTCTTTAAAAAGATCTATAATAGGATATACTTATTTTTATTTTTATTGAAACATTTAAGTTACTGTGTAAAGTATTTTAGTTCTCAAAAAAAGGTACTATAGATGGCGCCACTGAAGCCTACAGATTGCAAACGTAAATTTGTGATTTTTTTTTAAAATTGATAATTGAGAGCTGTAAAATTATTAAAATATTGCATTGTCATCAAGACCCAATAAATATACAAAATTTCAGAACTCTAGTACAGCGATTCCCAACCTTTTTGTTTGTGCCGACCACCTGTTGTATAAAAATATTTTTGCGGCCCACTAACTAAATGTATGAGTAAACATATAATACATTTATATAATACATATAACATCTTCGTTCAGGCAGAAGTCACTAAATGCGCAAAAAACATTTACTGCAGTCGATTAGAATTTGCAATTAATTATTTCGTGATAGAAACCTCTTATCTAAGCATCAGTAAATCAATCGTAGGAGCTAGAAATCTGTGCAATAAGTTTTACTATTTATCATAACGACTCAAAATTAATTAAGTTTAAACTAATCACGTCTCGAAACTATAGTTTTGGACTTAGTGACTTTTGCCTGAATGACAATATGCACTTATATATCAGCAGTTAGTAAATTTTAATGTAAAAGTATTAAAACATATTGTTTATAAAGCCAAAAAAAAATCAGGCGACGATTCTTCAAGCTTTCCTGGCTTACACTCTTGACTAGCGTTCCACGGCCCACTAATACGCCATCCGAGGCCCACAAATGGGCCGCGGCCCGTAGGTAGAGAACCGCTGCTCTAGTGCATTAAGAAGTGAGTGAAAAATCGATCACAAAATTCCAACCTTACATATAAACATGAAACCTTTCGAACTTAGTAAAAGCGTTTAATAATAATAAAAATGAATTTGTCTGCCAGAAAGTTATAAGTACTTATGTTTGCATGCAATAATGAATTAATTTTTTTACAGAAATGTTAATTTAAACTTAATTTCGAAACCATATAAATATAAAACAATGGAACTGGCCGGTATTTCAGGTTATATTTTTCCAAAATAAATTTCGGTGAATACTGTCTTTCTTTTAGGTGTTTGTTATTACATAGGGCATATCGATATAATAAAGTTAAAAATTCGCCATAATAAGAACAATTAAAAACTATTAAATTGAAATTTGTGTAAAAGCTCTTCATTTTTGCCCAATTCTAGGTTTCTCAGGTTTGGTAATGATTCAAAATGTTTGGTTAAATTACTGATATTTATAAAGTAGGCTTCCCAAAGAAAAAGATTTAGCATACTGTTACTACTCTTTAAATATTAAAATGACAGATTAAATAAGAAACACAATTATAGAAAGCAGGCATTGTACCCTTTAATTTTGAAAAGGAATTTACACAGGTTTAATATTACGTTCATAATATGTTATTAACGCAAATTACAATAACAGAAAGTTTGGGGTGTAAACCGTAGATTTTATATGCAGTGGGGATTGAAATTCTTTAATAATTGGAAACTCAAATATCAAACTTTTTAAAAATCCCAGCATTTACAAATGGATGTTGTTGGTTGAAAGATGAACTTTTCTCTTATCTCAGGTACTGAAATATAAAAATACGTACGGCAATCATTTGGTCATTAACAACTTGAATTTGCCGACCGAAATATTTGTCTCATTTTAGTGAAAAATCAGCAGTAAGAATTTTGGTAAACCAGTTCTGACAGGTGAATTACAAAAATCTTCTATACAATAAACTCTAGTTAATTCATCATCAACAGGGTTCTTCCCTTTGCAGAAAAAAAGTGAAATATGGTGAAAATTCTCTTTTTCTCACACCATGTTAAAATCAAGACCATAGAAACAGGTTTAAATATTATGCACAACTTGCGTCAAAAGTAACGCTAAAGAATCAGATAACTAACATCAAATGAATTCAACCATTTGACTAGCAGAAATCATTCTGAAAACTTGCTATTTGTTTGAGAAAACTGTAATTCTATTTTCAACAACTTAATATTAAAATGCCCGAAAATGGAGTTTTAATTGCATCTTTTTGCAAAAAATTAAGCTCCTTTTTTTCCAGTTGTCCGAAAATAGCAAAATTGAAGACGGTGAAGAACTGTATCTTAGATGTGAACCGAACTATGAGCCATTTGGACATCCCGAAACGGAAGAGAAAATAGCTTGCTCTCAAGGTGAATGGGAAGCGGTTCCTGTTTGTGAACCAGGTAATTTGATCTCCATAATGAATAAGAAAATCCAGTTCTAACTTTTGTGCAAATTCCAAAATTTCCTGACTAAAATTTCTGTTTCTAGCCATGTGTAGAGGTCCGCCACCACCAACTCCCAATGCTGTTGTAGTGCGGGCAAATAGAACTCATGGCGGAGGCGTAGTTTACCACTGTAGGCAGTTCGCTAAAAAAGTGAAGTACGCAACCACTACATGCGTTTTTGGTACTTGGAAAGGAGATAGGCCGGTATGTAAAGACTGTAAGCACATACCTCATTTATTTTTAACTGTTATTTACACAGTATCAGTATTTCAGTCAATCAGTGTTCAATCAGAGTTTCTTTCAGTGTTCAATGTTTTTTAAATGTTTCGAAATCCTTCAGTTGTAATTATCAGCTAAGTAGTTGTGATTTACCTAATGGTTTTAGAGCTATAGGACCAACAACAATTACTTGAAAATTTTTTTTCCTTTATTTATAGAATTTTTTTCTTTTCCTTACTCAGAGGAACTACCACAAATTCATACAAGATTATTTAGTTTCTTGTAACAAATTAATGAATTCCTTAATTCCAAAATTCTGGTCTCATTTTGGGGCAGCAAAAACTACTCCACTTCTTTTTATAACATCAAATTATGTCTCTAAGTGGGTCATATCTTAAAATTAACAAAAGCATTCTAAAGATACCAGTCTTGAAGAAGCTGTTAAAATAATAAACCTAAATTCCAGGAATATTAAAAAATTTGAATAGTAAAATGGACAAAGTTTGTTGTTGTTGTAACGTTCTGACTTTGCGAAAAATTGTATTTTCTGAGGATTTGTCTAAATTTTACATGATGAAGTGCCGCTTATGCATTTCTTTCATTCAGTACTCCTTCCATTCAGCAATTTCTAATTACATGTGAATTCTTTTCTTAAACAACATTTACAGAAACAATGAAAATCGAATTATAAGGAGTAGAATCATTAAACAATATTTATGAAAGAATTTTAATTACTTTTAATTTATACCTGGATTATAATTTATCTCGTCACTTTTTTAATATAAATAGAATTTCCTTTCTTTGCCAATATTATAAAGATAAAAACGTTTTAATTATTTCAGTGCGCTGCTCTGTAGATGAATTATCGTTTCCGGGACTTATAAAAGGAATGAAGAAGTTTTATTTACCAGGCCACGTATTCACCGTGACTTGCGAGCGCGGCTTCAACCTTACCAAGGAAAATAATCAACTCAAATGTGTATATGGGACTTGGCAAGGTCATCTACCTCCATGCATAGCAGGTACTGTATGATAGTAATTTTTTTTAATCTAATGAAGTAAGCTCACACGGTTCGTATCAAGCGCGCTGCGCCGATATTGGAATACAATACCCTTCTTGCAGGAGGAAAAAGGACGTGATGCATTACACATCACAGTGAAAAACAATGTAAGTTATATGGCATGTGGCGTTTACCACGTGACTGTGACGTAATATAACTTGATCCCAATGAAAAAGCTCAATAAATGCTTGGAAAATGTATTCCATTTCCTTTTAGTTACACCAATAGCGGGAAGGACTAATTTTCCAGACAAAAATATTTTATTTATTTTAAAATTATTCTGAGAAAAGTTGCAATTATACTGAAATTAGGTATTAAATAAAAATTATTTTCAAATTATGAAGGAAAATGGATAAAGAGAATAATTTTGATTAAATTGAAATAGACAAGATTCTCGAAATTTTACTAATGTGGCAGATCAGTTTTATCTCCAGTAATGTGTGAGTAAAGAGATACACAGTTTTACTTCTCATATATGATAACGATATATAATTTTGATCCAATTTTCTTTTAGGTTGCTCTTATATGATTTATTTTAAGAAAAATTTTCAGTACTGAAAGAGTAAAATAATGAGGAATGGGTTTAAAATGTACTACTTTTAATACTTTTTCTTATAATTCAAAGGAATAAACTTTAGATGGTAAAAATTAGTATGCTCTTGATTAAACTGTTGAACTCAATCTCCATTATAATACCTCTAAAAATCTTCGCCTATTTTACGGAATATAAATTGAATTGCCAACTGTGAAGAACTTTGCATTCTTGCGGTGCTATGAAAAAAATGCTATGAAAATGGTATAAATATTGGACAATCGCGGCTGTCATTCCGAAGAATTCCCCATAGAATTCTCGAAATTCTAACATAAATGGATGAGAAGACTTCTATTCTTTACATTAGAATTTCGTTCAACAAGACTTCGCACAAATTAAACAGGAATTTCACGATATAATTCACACAAAATATTCTTGAGAAGTTACGTATGGAAATATTTAATTCTTTCCCCGTCGATGATTTTGGCAAGGCAGTTTACTTAATGTTGTTTGTGCATTAGTACTATCTTGAAAACTCCAATAACCTAATTTTGAATATATAGGTCTTGAGAATGTCACAGGTAATTTTTTCGATGCGCAATAAATTGCGCAATGATCATTGATAGAAATTAAAGTACGACTTTCAGTTTATCAAGCCAACATAATACCACTAGGGTGCATACCTTTAAATATACTGGAATTCATCAAAATCATGAAATAAGAGTAACAGATGTGAGAGTTGTTCAAGTGAAATACAATCTCATCTCATATTCATGTAGCAAAACGATCACCGACGGCATTGGACTAGCTTAGTTTATTAAATTTAGTTAGTTCAGCGTCCTATTTCGATATTACACGAGGAATATTTTGGACGGATCTTGTAAATTCGAACCGTGGTCTGAGGGCGAAGTTCACACCTGAGTCAGGAACCCTCTATCCAAATCGCTTCACTACGACAGCTGGAAACGTTTATCCAACGACCTATTTAGCGTGCAGCAGGCTCTCATACAAGATGTATGTTTGGTAGCCTTGGGTCTCTCCGGTCCCAAAGCCGAGTCTCTTCCACTACACCACCGCGACCTAGACAGTATCGTAATTTTTTTAGCAGAAATGATTAGTATCGAGGTACAAACAGAAGATTAGCCAGTCGTTTGATAGAACGGTAAGATCTGAAACTCGAGGAGTGTGATCCAAAGAAGGCTGAAATTCCTCAGTATCAGACAAAAAAGTCATATACTCTGTTCACCCGTAATTAACTGTGTTTTTTTTTATAAAGTTTGTTAGATTGTTACGAGTAGCCCAATGGCATAGCAAGGATAGATGATACCCGGGGCACATAATTTATTTTTCGCCCCCCTCCGTTCTCCTCCCTCCTGCGCTGACTTCTGACCAGGGGCGGCTTATGTGTAGGGACTGCGGTACTGCAGCACCCCCAACTTTTTGCATTGTGTAAATTTAATCAATTTATTTTATTTCGCATTTAATATTTATATTTATCAGCAATCGAACGCAATTTTGTATTAAACAATTACGATATTCAAATGGAACGCGAAGAAAAACCTACACAGAAAACGAAAATCCTTATTTTATTTTTTTCTCTACCCGAAGAAGAAGCGCAAATGAGAAAATAACACTTCAAACGGGAACTGTGGATACTTCCAGCTCCGAATTCCGCCTGCGCAGTGGAACTGCGCAGGCTTTCCCTACCATGTTTTTAAGTTACAAAAGTACTGATAAGGCAACAATTCCCGTGACATTAGAAATGGAGTTTTAAACGTTTTCTCGCTCGGAAAATTTTTCGCGTTCTAAAACTTGGAAAAGAAATAAAGAAATGAAAGATAATTAATGATCAATAAAAATTTAATTGAAAGAAGTTTTTTTTATAGTAATGAAATTTCTTGCAATCCAAAAGATTTTTTGCTGATTTTTTAATTATAAATGCTGAGGAAATACATAATAGAGATTTTTCGTGATACAAATATATTTTCACAATTTTCGTGAACCCTAATATTCTCTACCTTTCTGTTTGAGGGCATGATTCATTATCCCAAATTAAGATTTAGTTAAGAATATTGATAAGTATATTCCCAATTTAAATTATAGCAGTCCACATTTAGGCAGATGTAATAGAATAAATTAATGATTTTTTCCTCCTCTTGGCAATTCCAGTTACTACATAATACATCAGAGTTTGAACTCAGCTTTCAAACATTAAAAAAAGAATATAATATTTTCTGACGCACTCAATATGAATCGGGATACGCTTATATGTAGATGTTTTGATTTCAATGGATACAGAATTTTTTATTCGTTCTACAAACATCAAAATTAATGTTTTTGATCTTTCGCTGAAAACAAAACAAGAATGGATTTCATTTTAAGTAATTTTTTATGATACAAATAAATAGTATTCGCTTACGCTTCTATTTATATTACTTATACTATAACATTATTTCTCGTTAATTAATAAGAAAATTATTTTATTTCTGTACTATACTGTTGCAAAATGTCTTACTGTGTATGGTGTAAACATTCCAACATGCAGGATAATGGAGAATGAAGGTTTATTTACAAATATGCAGGAAAACACGTAGCACAGGTATAGGGAACAATAGTTCTTGCACAGATTACCAATGTAAATAGACAACAATTCACAGGTACTGACAGTTCAGCACCTTGATATTTAACAGCACAAACAGTCAGCAAATAACTAGTAACGACAATAACAGCTCAGCTCACTAGCTCGCACAGCGGATAGAACTCCAAAGACGTTCGCGCTCCTAGCGATCAACAACCACCTTTGATCCAGGCGCCGTCCTTAAGTATTCTCTCCGACAGGCCGTTACGTCACATGGGGTTTTCTCGTGTATTCCCTTTCCTAGTAGAAATATCGAGAAAAGGGTTGCATTTTCGGGAATCATCTATTTGTCGCCAAATCGCCAAAATGGTCGCCAAGGTCAGGGGTGCCATAACAGTAGCTGAGGTCACTCCATGCTTAACCTTGTAAAACTCTCTTCCCAACCATAAGACTTGCATTGCTGGGAAGCGACTTTCCATGTTTGTAACATTGCTCCCCTCTTCAAAGACTGACGTCCCGGCAGTCTCATTACATCGAACTGTGATCAGTAGTTCGGTAGGGGGTTAGCCGGTGAATGTGAATTACTTTTGGCTTGGCGTTAGGCGACCTCTGAACTCTGTAGATAACATCGTTCAGTTTCTTGACGATAGTATAAGGTCCTTCCCAGTTCTGCTGCAATTTCGGGCTCAAACCCCTCCATCGCTTCGGGTTATACATCCAGACTTGGTGTCCCTCCTTAAAATGATGGCCTGTTGCTCCGGAATCGTAGCGAGTCTTCATTCGTTCACTGGCCAATTTAATTCGCTCTCTGGCAAGCGCATGTACGCTTTCCAAACGTGCCTCTAAATTATTCAGGTATTCATTCGGCGAGGAAGGCGTATCACTCGGTCGTCCAAATAGGATATCACATGGCAATCGCAGTGTTCGACCAAAAAGCATATCTGCTGGAGTGCATCCGGTCGCTTCATGGTCTGCGCTCCTATAGGCCAAGAGAAAGAGTGGTAAATGTGTATCCCAGTCAGTCTGATTCTTCGATACAAATAAAGATAGATGATTTAAAATCGTTCGATTAAACCTCTCGACCATGCCATCGGACTCAGGATGAAACGCCGTCGTTCGAGTCTTCAGAATTCCTAAAAGTTTGCAGAGCTCAGTAAAGAGAGCGGAATTAAAATTTGTACCTTGATCCGAATGCAATATCATAGGTACGCCATAACGCGAAATCCATGCTAGAACACGTTCTTCAGCCACAGTCGAGGCTTCCTGATCTGGAATGGGGATTGCTTCTGGCAATTTAGTAAAATAGTCCATCAATACCAGTACATACCGATTGCCCTTTGTCGTTACAGGAAGAGGTCCTAAAATATCTAAAGCCATTCTTTCGAAAGGTGCGCCCACATTATAACGCTGTAAACGACCTTTAGTTCTTGTTTTGGGTCCTTTTCGGGCTCCGCAAGCGTGACATTCTCTGCACCATTTTTCGACGTCGGCGCGAAGTCTACCCCAATAGAATCGCACTCGGGTTTTGCTCAAAGTTTTCATAACTCCAAAATGGCCTCCACTTGCGCTGTCATGGGTGTCTCGCAGAACTTACTGAATTCTGCTTTTCGGGAGAATTAGTTGTCAACGACAAGAGCTTCCATCGTCACTCTCCCACTTACGATATAAAACACCATCCTTAAGGTGTAAGGAGTCCCAAAGAGCCCAATATCGTTTTGTTGCAGGGCTTTCCGGAGCGATTTCTTGCCAAGATGGTCGATCTTCCGAATTTAGTTTCTTCTCCAGAATTGGCCTAATAGCAGGATCTTCTAGCTGTGCTTTTTGGACCTCACTTGAAGACCAGGCATTCTCAGTTGTTAAAAATTTCACGGAAATGTCCGTTTCCATTCCGAACTTTTTCTCTGCATTCGTGCAATATTTGCAACTCTCTTTACAGGGTCTTCGAGAGAGCGCATCTGCATTTCCGTGAGGTTCCCTTAAGATGGTGGATTTCGAAGTCATATTCTTGCAGTCTTTGGATCCAGCGAGCTACCTGGCCTTCAGGTTCCCTAAAATTCAAAAGCCATCTAAGGGAAGCATGATCAGTCCGGAGAAGAAATTTCCGTCCATAGAGGTAGTGATGGAAATGCTCTATAGATTTCACAATGGCTAGTAATTCTTTACGCGTGACACAATAATTTCTTTCTGGCTTACCCAAGCTCTTGCTGAAGTAAGCGATGACACACTCTTCGTTTCCAATCTTCTGAACCTGGATCTCGGCCCCTAATAGAAATATCGAGAAAAGGGTTGCATTTTCGGGAATAATCTATTTGTCGCCAAGTCGCCAAAATGGTCGCCAAGTTTGTCGCCAAGGTCATGCGTGCCACGAGAGTCGCTGAGGTCACTCCATGCTTCACCTTGTAAAACCCTCTTCCCAACCATAAGACCTGCACTGCTGGGAAGCGATTTTCCATGACTGTAACAATATACTATCGTTGTTAAATGTTGTCGAGGTTATAAGATATCAAGAGTTCGCATCCTGAGAATTTTGTATAACTCAACTCACGCATTCGAAACATTCTGGAGATTATTATATCTCGACTAAAAAAAGGCTTGCAGTCATGAATGAATCAAGAACACATCGTAGAAACGGCGAGTGTCCTCAAATTCAGATATCTTTTATAATTTTTATATTATCTCAACAGCACTAAGAAAGCCATCAAACAACAGCAAGACGAGTTGTCCTGGATCTCTTTGCAGCCTCTTGAATGCAGAAAAGGAGATTTATTGTGCAAAATGTGTTAGACAAATCACATGATCGGCAATATCAGTAGTCTGGGTCTTTCTCCTATTTGGCTACAGCTAGTATAAGTGATTTTCATTTGATGTGCAGTTTTCCTTTAAAAATTAATTGATATTTTTCCTATTGAGAATAAATACCCCGAGAATGTATGAAAGGAAATCACCGGAAATTGCACGTGATATCTTATATTTTAAAAATTCGCGAAAATATTTAACGCTAATGTTTTGTACATCTTATGTGAAAATACAACAATATTTTGTATATGAAGTTCTTAAATGAAATGAAATACAGTCAGACCTCTATTTAACGAAGTCGCTAAATCCCGAAAAAAAGTTCGTTATATGGAAAATTCGTTAAATAGAGATTCACCTTTTGAAATACTTTAAACTACACAAAACAGATTTTAAATTCATAAACACTAAATATATTTAAAAAAGTAATTAATCACTCCTTTATTTTGTAAATTAATATCTATTTATTTTATATATCTTACCCATCAAAAAGAAATCTGCAAGGAAAACCAGAAAAAAACAAAACATTGTCTGGGAATACACAGTATTTTCCATTAAAAAAATAATTTTATATTAAAACTAATGAATTTTAATGAACATTATCGCATTTATTTCAACAAGTAATTTTAAGCATACATTAACACATGTGTCCTTAAATTTAATTACTAATAAAGTTCGAGGTCACGGGACAGCTCCATTGAGAGTGAAAGGGGGTAATATTGAAAGTTTTATTAGTGAAGTGGACAGTGTGTGTGAGGAGGGGGTAAAGGTTACACCTCCTGGATGAAATGAAAAGAATGACTACGATTTTACTGCTCTCGATGAGTTAGGAGACTGGTAAACCCAGTTCAAGGTCATTAATCACCACAAAATGTGTTAAAAGAAAGAATAAGTTTGAAATATTCAGAAATATTTTGAGAAATAGGGAGAAAAAAAATATTGGATCACAGGAAAAAGTTCGTTAAATAGAGAATGCACTTCGCTATTAGGAGGTTATTTTACGAAGAAATTCGCAAAATGTTCTTGGTTCCAAGGAAAAGTTCGCAAAATAGAGAAATTCGCAATATAGAGGTTCGTTAAATAGAGGTCCGACTGTATCTTGATTCTAAAATTAAGCAAACACTTGAAGTAATAAAATAATTTGTTTCGTTCTGCTATTTCTGATTGCTTTTAGGTACGCCTTCTGTGAAATGTTCTAAATTTGATGATAGAGATTTTATCATCCAGTACGACAAACACCAAGTTGTGAATAGCACGGCTCTGTTTTTCTGCAAAGATGACCATAAAATACTTGATGGGCCGAACGTAGTAACTTGCTTATCGAACGGAAAATGGTCAAGTGGTCCACCTATATGTAAAAGTAAGTTTCTGTTTTAAAATAAATTATATGATATAGATATTGACTTTCTTTTTAAATCATCATTTGTATGTTAGTTACACTTTGAGGGTTTTTTTGTTGTTGTGGTGGTGCACACAAGAATAGTCCGTATTTGTTGTTAATGTATTTCACATTGTATGAATCTAAGTCTATTTTATGGTATTATATATATATTATTATTTATGAGGATTGTATTTTCATTCTGTATTTGTTATTTTATTGTATTTATTATATTTTATTATTTATTTTTATTTGTTATTTTATTGTATTTATTATATTTTATTATTTATTTTTATTTGTTATTTTATTGTATTTATTATATTTTATTATTTATTCTTATTTGTTATTTTATTGAATTTTTGTATCATGTGTTTTATTGTATTTGTTATGTTTATACTGATTGCATTTGATGAATGTTTGTACAAAGTATCACTTTTTCTATCGCCAACCGTTAAAATGCTCCATACCCTATGGGTGAGTGGCTCGGCGTGGGTAATAAATAAATATGATATAGATTATAGCACACCTGAAGATACAGATGGATGACGGAAAAATGTGAACACTTTATCATTTGCACACTTTTTCGAATATCTCCCGAGAGCCGGGTTAGATTTTCTTTGAACCTCGACCATATAAAGAATAAATTTGAACTCACATTTTACAGTGAGGACTCAGTCACGAGTGCATTTAGGGGCCTACCAGAAAATGACGAAGATAAAATTATTTAAGCTCACCCCGTTTCATAGAAATCTGATAACGATTCTCAACTTTCATCAATGGCTTTGTCTGTTGTGCGCAACACTTGCATGCATTTTCATAAAAATAGTACATACTTTTGGGAAGGTATAAAAATGTTCTTAAAACATCCCAACTTTCCCCGCATGTTTTTTGCTTATAATATGCAGAGTTTTCAACCAAATTATATGAAATTTACAGAATACTCGACAATATGTTAGAGAAGTACTGTATTAAATTGGAGGTATGTACTTTGAATATTAGAGGAAATATGAGTATTTGTAGTGAATAATTTTTTACTGTGCATGTGCGTAATTTTTCTTTTAGAATTTCAAAGCCAGATATAGTGGGAAACTTATACAAAAATTCCAGTTAATTATCGTTAAGATTCAGGAAGATAGCGAAATGAATTTCGATTGCACTCTAAGAGAAGCTAAATGATGAGGGTTCTGGCACAAATTGATATTTTTAAAACTTGAATCTTCGAACATTAATATTGAATTTTATGAAAGTTGAATACCCATGTATATTTATAAATTAAATACATTATTTAAATTGGATTTCGACGACAGCTATTCGAAGATTCAAGTTTAAAAAATATCAATTTGTACAAGAACCCTCATCATTTAGCTTCTCTCATCCGATACCGTTTTAAGTCTTAAAGGTATTCAACTTAAATTGTAAGTTGCCCTATATATCTGGCTTTGAAGTTAGGAAAGACGTGTCACACATGCGCAGTAAAATGTTATTTGCTACAAATATTCATATGCCCTGTAATATTCAAAGTATTTACTTGAAATTTTAATTCTAATGCTTCTCTTGCATATTGTCGAGTACTCTGTAAGTGCCGTATAATTTGAATGAAAATTCTGCATGTTATAAGCAAAAAAATGTGAGAAAATTTAGGATTTTTTAAGAAAACCTTTATATCTTCCCGAATATTCGTACCATTTTTACGAAAATGCAAATCTTCCATGAACACCATTGAGGGAAGTTGCAAATCATTATCAGCTACGCATCGCACGCACAAATGACTCTCCTGTATTTTAATTTGAACAAGTTCGAGTGCACGGCTCTTGTCAATTAAATGAAAGCACAAAATCAAATTACTCTTAAAATAAAGCAAAAACGTCTCGAAGCCCCCTAAAATTGCGGGGCCCGTAGGAAATTACCTACTTTGCCCATTTGATGATCAGGCACTGGGCTTCAATGTCTATTCCTGACATGCTATACGCCAAAATAACAATCTTCTAATGAATCACAAAGAAACCTTTAGCTTATAGACTTTTGTTCCCTTATTTTCCACTAGTAAGTTCACATTTTTAATGTTGATATACTTGCCTGTTTTACGTTAAAATTTCTTTAATCAAATTTGGATTTGTCTGTTGGGAAACCAGGACAAACTGCTAGTATTTAAATGTTAGTGAGAAATTAATAAATACAATCAATAAGTAATACAAGTGCTGTATTTAATGAAAAGTTTATTACAAATTATTTTAATTTTAAAAATTGGTGGCGAAAACATTTAAAATTAAAATTTGTTAATACACTTTACGTAAAAGCACAATAATACCTGAAATTCCTATAATAAAAAAGAAATTTTGTTTGAAAAATATTAAAAATTCCTATAATAAAAAAGGAATAGTTTTATTTAAAATGTGAAGATATTTTATGTCTGAAAGTAGATGATTTCGTCACGTAACATCTAGTTTTTTTATAGATCCACTGAACTGTTCTAAATTTGATGATGAAGATTTTGTCATATTTTATGACAAAGAGCCATCTATAAATAGCAGTGCCGTGTTTTTCTGTAAAGACATGAATAAAAAACTCGAAGGATCGAACATAGTAACTTGCTTACCGAATGGAAAGTGGTCAGATGATCCACCTAAATGTAAAAGTAAGTTACTATTTTGCATCAAGATTCAATGACAAATAGCGTATATTTTGTTATCTTTTGGACAACCTTTGTTGCAAAACTCTCAAATTAATTTTTAATAGAAGTTCCTTTTAAAGTAGGACACTAAAGTGGTTCATCAGGTCAAGACGGGCGACACATGACTGCTTTCCCTAAGCCTAAGCATTGTCTCTTTTATTTTGCAATTTTATTGTGAGTAATAAATCCATTTATTTCCGAACTAATATCTAATAAGATGTGAAATAAGCGATACAAAAACTATTTTGCATTCCTATTCATGTGTTCTTTTGTGTTGATAAAGATTTATCACTTACCTAACTTTGCAATGTTATTCCTCTAATTACATAAATACAGTAGAGTCTCCCTACAACGAAGTCTCCCTACAGCGAATTTCTCCCTATAACGAAATTTTTAATCGGAATGTTAAATAGCATTCAAAATATTCTCCATATAACGAAGTGTTTGTCTCCCTGTAACGAATTTTTTCAGACCTTTATCTTTTCGATTTTTGTCATTTTTGGAGAAAGTTGCTAATTTCTGGGCAAACAAATCGCTCACAAGTGCCTGTTTCTGAAACCACTCGCATTGTTCATTCCAGCGATAACACATAACAATAGAATGCTATGTGAAGGGTAATGCAGTTGTGGGGACTTGGGTTTCTACAGAGGGAGCAACATTTATACGGGTCAAGATTCCAAGAATCGGGGTGGAGTGGGGATGGAAACAGCAAATGGATGTGACAATATGCATTTTATGTTTATCCGTACTAGTACATATTATTCTCTAAATTGGTGAATTGTCTTCATTTTTGAGCATTTTATTTATACAATAAAAATTAGTAAAATTTTAATAAATTTATAATAAATATTACTTCATTTTTAATTTAAATTTATAATTAAATATTTTTAAACTTATCGCACATACTAAAAGGTTTATAACATTTACTTAAATAACTGCAAAAATCTCTAATCTCCGTATAACGTAGTTTTCTTTAGAGCGAATTTTTTAACTGGAACCAAGCGATTTCGTTGTAGGGAGATTCCACTGTAATTCTTTTTCCTGACTGCAGAAACTAAATATTGACAAACTGTAAAGATAGACAAAAAAGGTCAAAGAGAATTTGTTAGTTCATGTCATTCATCCATTTCTTTCTAACTATTGCTGATGTAAAAATTGTACAGTAACGTAGTTGAAATATCTCATTGTTTCTGAACCACTATAGATGAAATAAAAATAGTAGCATATCGGGTTTATATTTAAACCAAAAAAATGGCGCATTCCATACAATCAAATTAAAAGTTTTACTGTAGTTTAGCTGTCGAATGTGTAACATCTGCTGAAAGGGACAATAATTATTGTGAAATGTCTGTGAATTCGTATGCATAACAAAAGATTTATCAGCATATTTTGTTCAAATTTATGCAAAAAAGATGTACTCTAAATCCGATATTCAGAAGCAATCAGTGGCGAATCTAGGGTTCCGGTCTGGGGGGGGCGTCTGAGGTCATAAAAACTTTGTATCATCGTGATGAATGTCACACTTCAAAGCTAAAGTAAACCAGAACTCTTTAACTTTACAGACTTTACTCACCTGACAATAAGAATAACAAGGAACTATACAATACTTTCGATAATTTAATAAAAATTACAATGAAATAACTAGCCAAAAATGTCTTCGACCGCGTCGATTCTACAAGTACAAGTGGAATGACTACAAAAGTAGCAAAATTTTCGAGCCTTTCAAGCCAGAAAGTAATGTTGAAACGTTTTTATTATTTTTTTAAAGAGAGAAATTAAGAAAAAACAGTTGCAATGATGTTAAATTAAATCAGGAATTCTGGCTTGGCGCGGGGGGGGGGGGGCGCTGTAGCCCGATAGCCCTCCCCTGGATTCGCCACTGTAAGCAATATTTATAGTGAGTAAATAAATCACTTCATTAAAATGCTCCTGTGAAGAAAAAGAAAGGTTATCAAGAACTTTAGCAGAGTTCTGCTTATCACAGAAAACCATACGCTCATTCTCCTTCTGCAGGGAGCATGAATGATAGTGGCTATCATCGAGCTGGTAAAAAGTACAGAAGTAATAGCTGATTTCTTAAAATGATATTTGAACTCATCACGACCTTGAAAAATAGAATTCTAACTCCTCGTATAGTTATGTTAGAAGAAATGTTAAAGAATCCTTACAAAACACCCATGTCAGTGATCTCCATTTCATTAAAGCATCGGAAGTTGCAGAATTTATTGGTAATTTAAAATACAAAATTTAAAATTGGTTATTTAAATACATCATCCAGTTTGGATTTTATATCTAATCGCTTGATTACAAATTTCCCTTTAAAATGTATTTGTACATAACTTTTATCTTCAATATAATGTTAGAAAACTTCTGTTTTCCCCAATACTGGAAAACGGCTGTAATTATCCCTGTTCAAAAACTACATCTTGATTTGAACTTGCATCGAAACTTCTATCCAGTCACACAACTCGGTTACTTCAGTAAAGAATACGAATACAAGCTTCTGAGATGTCTGAATCAGCTCCTTGATTCTGATAATATAACCATCTTTGTTAAGCTCAGAAAAATTTTAGCCAAAATACGCCTACTGATGTGCGTTATTGTCCTGCTTCATGATAGTTTTGGGAAGTCTGAAACCACAGGTGCACTTTTCCTGGATATAGCCAAAGAAAGATTTGCTGCAATGACATATTCGGCTCAATTACTCAAAGTTATCCGCTCGTTCCTGATTTCACATAATTTCCAGTTGCGAGCAAATAATTTGCGCCCGTTTTTAGCTGATACGCTCATAAGTCCCTCTTATCTCCAAGTTTTTTCAACATCTGCATTAGTGATATCCCAAATGGTCCTGACTGTCACTTAGCAATATTTGTTGACTTACCGCAATACTTACTATTCACGAACGTTGACAAAACGTTATTCAAACTCCTCAAAGGTACTGTTGCGTTAAGCCTAAGCCCGATTTGTTCGTGTTCTTTTTAGAGTTCAAATAATCAATCCCTTTTGCATTTTCAATTATTTATTTGACGAACACCAACGCGACATAAACACGTTCACGAACACGTATTTCACACAACAGAAGATTTAGAATAATGACATTTAAATCGGCAGATTACCGATTCCATATTTTAAACATCACTCGTTCATGTTTTTTGCAGACTGATTGAATTCCCCATCGGATAGGGAAAGTGCATGCTAATAATTTCCCTTTTTAGGGATTACTGTGGCTCAAGTTGCCACATGTATGTTTTACAACTTCAGCTCCGAGTTATCGACTGAAACATTAAAGAGAACCCAAACAAATATATTGTTTAGCAACGGATTCGGAAACCCTCCGCGCTTTTGCGCATGCGCCGGGCGGAGTTTACATTTTACTGAGCGTGATCTAACAAAGAGCACTGGAAATGTGCTCCTATGACTCATTGCCTGACACTCCTTTCCGGTGTAAAATCGTCCAAAAGCGGTAGTCTCGGAATCCTTGCTGAACAGTACGTGCCTCCTGTTTACTAAAAGATATAGAATGCCACTATCTCTAGATTAAAAATGAAACGTTACTTAACCTTTTACCCTACCAAAACTAATTAGATGCGTGTTGTGCTTTGTATGTTGCATTTGCAGATTAAATTGTATAAAAGACTATGCAATAACTTTGATTAGCAACCAAAACAAGTAGTAACGATCTCAATAAAATCCTCTCAAAATTGTTTGAATAAGAAATTGTCTCATATGCAATTTGAGGGCAAAGTATGCATGAAACTCAATGTCCCCTTAGCGGAGCCAACTTTATTAATATGGATTCGCTAAAATTTTACCATTTGTGTGGCGCAGTTTAGCCAGAAATGGCTCTTGTGCCAAAAAACAAACAAACAAGCGGAGACAACGGAGTATTAAAGGTTAAAAATCTAAGCCACCGCATTATTAGCCTAGAGATCTACTACATCAATTAATATACATGAATAGGAATTTTAGTGTTTAACGTAGATTAAAGTTCTCCCAAATTACTTTAGGAGTTAAACCCCAAAAATAATAGATGGTAAATTAACAAATAGGAACAAACTTAAATTACCCAAAAAAATTTAAAAACTCAAATTTTTAAATTTAATTCCTGCAAATCTTAGTTCGATAGCAATATAATTCACTTCCATAATTTTATTCAGACTCGATAATGATGATCCTGATTCGCTCCACTTATTCTCAAACAAAATTAGACCTATTAGGCAGAACTATTTTAATTAAAAGGACAATTTAAAATAAAATATAGAAATGCAAAGGTACTTCGCATCGAGTGGAATTCCATAAATTAAACGCCATTACAGAATGAATCACCAGTATATGTACATATTTTTAAAGAATTTATGTCTGCTAGTTTTATTTTAAATTTTCTTTACTCATATTTAGTTTCGCTTATTTAGAAACTGGCAATTTCTCTGTAAATCGTCAGATTTTGAATTCCAAAGAAGTATTAATAATTAGAATTAATGGCTAATACAAGTGATGCATTTGATAAAAAGTTTGAGCAAAATAGTTGGTATTTTAAAAATTCATGAAAATATTTAACGTTAAATATTTTTAATTCTGTTTGATAGCTTACGTTAAAACATAATAATACTCTGTATATAAAATTCCCAAAATGATATGAAATCTCTTAAGATAAACAAATATTTAAATTTTTAAATAATTGTTTCGTCAAATAACTTCCAATTCCTTTTAGGTGCACCAACCGTGAAATGTCCTAAATTTGATGATATAGAACTTTTCATCCTTTATGACAATGGACAAGATGTAAATAGCATCGCTGTGTTTTTCTGCACAGACAAGCGTAAAAAACTACATGGAAAGAACCTAGTAACGTGTTTACCGAACGGACAATGGTCTGGTGATCCACCTAAATGTAAAGGTAAGTTTCTATTTTGCAAAGCAGGAAGTTTATTTATGACATAAACCATCTCCTACCTAAATATACATAATTCCCGGAAAAATAATTCTGATAAGATCTCAAAAAATATCGACTATTTACTTTAGTGATCTTTATTTTTTAATTACCATTTAAAAATTAATATACGAGGGGTAATTAGAGAATAACAGGACTGTTTATACCATAATGTCAAGGACAAATGTCGCATAGATGTGTATCATTCCCCCAGCCCCTTCTTCCTTCTGCTGAAGTTTCAACTAGGGTTGGGTGAGACGGTATCAAATTGATACTTTGTATCACGTACGCAAAAGTATCAGATACACCTAAATGATACAGACCAAATGTATCAGTTCTCGGACTCGAATGATAACGATAAGTAATCGCTTTCGTCCTGTTCCTTTTCGGTCGGCTGATACTAAGTATCAACATGATACAAGTATCAGATGATACAAAATATCTGATATAGTTCCTTGGTACATTGGGGATAGCTTCCCGTTCTCGGTAGAGGTATGATGATGAAGTGTGTGTGGCCTTGGTTTTGAAGTCATGACGGGTGGGGGTGGAAAGGATAGAAGCAAATAGTTAAGTGTGTCGAAAGGCGGGATTTCCGAGCTGGGATTGGTATGTGTGGGATTGATATGTAATGCATTTATTTTGTAGAAAAGATTCGATAGGATTGCAGCATCATACACGCGTGTAGGAACATCTCGATCGAGAATGATCCCCGAAGTGGGTAGGTACTTCCTTATTAAAGAACGATTAAAATAGAGGCGAGAAGAGAGGTACAATTTTCTGTATTAAAAATAGTCAAAAAACATTTTTTCATAACTGTGACATCCGTTTCATGACAACTCATTTTTTCGATAGTGGTACTGATCTTAAATGACAAATCAATATTATCTTCTGACAAAGTAAAAAAATTAGTTTTTTAAAACTATAATTTTTGAATTATTTTTATCTCTCTCTTTAACTCTTTTGTTTTTGTACCTTGTATGTTCTCAATGTTATACTTTTGTTAATATACCTACTTCCGTCTTTTCTCAATTAAAGAGAAATTTCATGTTTTTGTTTTAAGTTGTTCATATTAAACTCTATATATTAATAGATGTTTAGCTTTAAAAACTATTATCTCCTTTTCTTCCAAAATTGCTCGTTACCTTTAGCTTTAGTTGCTAATTTTAATGTTGTACATTATTTCTTAAAGCATTTTTAAAAAATAAGGAACTTTTCTAAAACTTAAAAAGACTGATAGCAACAGTTTCATTTTCATTTTGTTTTTAAGTTTTCATCGTATATTTATATTTTAAAATATAAATATTTTCTGTTTAATATATTTTTTAAATCGTTATATTCTGAAAATTCTATTCATATTCAGCATTTAATTTTTATGTTCAATTTATTTTACTAATAATAATTCTGTTTGAGTTACTTACTTGTTTCGAATAAAGAAATGCTTAAAGCAAAATATATTTATTTAATCATAGAAAATCCTATCAATTTTATATATTTAATAAACATTGCAAGAAAAGGTAAAAAAAAGTGCGTTAGAAATAATTTTATTCCAGGTAATGATAAGAAATAATATATATATAGGTAGTTTTAATAAAACACACACATAACACATGCTGCCAGCATCGCCAAGGCAGAAATCTCGTATCACTACCCGACTGCCGACTACCCAGTTCCGTACTGACAGGAAGCGATAGGTTATCAGCTGTATCAGATGCAAAAGTATCAGGTACAAGCGCGTATCAATATCAACTTGTACTTGATACAGCAAAACCTGGTATCAACCCAACTCTAGTTTCAACCTCTCATATCCTCGTTAAACTTGGGAAATCAGCGGCAAAACTTTATTAAGAGTACTGAGTACGCTTAAGAGATATACCTCGTAATACAAACAAGAGGACATGAGTACATACAAGAGGTATATCTATTAGCAGACAGTATGAGAGATACTCTTAAAGATATGTGATTGTATATACTTCTCCTACAAGAGTACTGAGATAGGTACTTGTGCCATTCACGAGTTTTGGACTGGTTTAAAAAGTTTAAAGATGGCCGAAAAGAGATTGTTGACGACATATGTCCAGACTGACTAAGTCTGGCAAGTTTTATTTGCCATCAGTGGGATTGTGCACATTGTTTTGGTATTTGAAGGTAAAACAGTCAAGTAACACTAATAATAATAGTCCTTACGACTCTCCATGAATGGGTATGAAGAAAACGACCCAATCTGTGAAAAAACAAATACTTACTTCCTCACCAGCACAATGCTTTGACCCACAATTCAGTGTCAGTGAGGATGTTTTCAGCGAAGCACGGGATTCCCACCGCAGAACACCAGCCATATTCGTCTGATCTCGCCCCGTGTGATTTCTTTTTATTCCCCATGTTCTAATCAGTGTCACTAAAGTGCACAGTGTCAGTTGAACTAAACTGAAGACAATAGATGCAGCGAAAGCAAAAGGGACAGAGGCGATGAAAGAACTTTCAGGAAATAACCAATAGAGCTGCGGAAAAGAGTGAAATATTCGTATAGAGTAGTGTTGAACTTAAGGAGGGGAACACATGGAAGGTAATGGAATATGAAAAAAGTGTAAGAAAATTAAAAATAAAAAATTTTAAAACACCAATCTTTTTATTTTCTAGCCACAACTTCTAAAGTAATAAAAATGATTAATTCTTTGTCGCACTGACATATATATAGCCCAGTGATCGGGGAGTGAAAAAAAGACTCAATTAGGGGGAAGCTGGAAATTGTTTTAATCACTTCAGTTTAGGTCTGGAATGAACATACTAAGTGTTCACTCTCCTGGTAGGTAAGCGTTAGCCGCTGAATACAGCTTTGTAGTCAGAAAATAGGTTTTTCTTAATGAACTTAGAGATATCTCAAAAACAACTGAAGCGATCAAAGGCATTATTTGTATAAATTTTGCACAGCCTAAAATTCTGAAGAAAATAAATACTGAATTATTTGTATAAATTTTGCACAGCCTAAAATTCTGAAGAAAATAAATACTTACGCAAATTATATTCATTGAAAACTAAGCTCATAAGCGAGAACGGACCAAAAGTTGAAAAGATGAACTTTCTTAATTTTTTTTATCTTAGCCTTCGGTCGAGGGCATCTAATCTGTGAGATGAAGCACCCATATATATTTTTTTGTGCCTAAGTTTGGTTTTCACCAAGAAAGGGATGGGACCTCTAGTAGCTCTCTGGTTTCCTACCACTCTCATAAGGGTACCGTGGTTTTTCTCCAGTGTTTTGTTTTGGTGTGTGAAGGGCACGTTAACTTAGTAGATGAGTTGTGCTCGATTATGAACGTGATTTTGATTTCCGAATTTTCAAAACTTTTTTCAATATTTCTTTTTATATACCTGCAAAAGTTCGTATACCTACGTCCCAGCCCCTAATTCAATGATATTCATCGTTATTTCCAATATATTATTTCACAAAAGTCGAATTATTGCTGGCTCTGATTCAAAAAGTTGTTATTGCTAAAGAATCTTACGATAAAACAAACGTCAACTCTCTACTGAATTCGTGGACACAAATGTAGAGCCGTAAGCGGGAACCTTTTTGGCTTTAGTATCTTGTGTCGTGTATGCCAACAAAAGAGGTGAAATGTACTTTTAATTTCAAGTATGCAGAATGATGAGACATAGGAAAACCCCAAATGATTTTGGATTACAATGCTACCAAATCTGGAGTAGATGTAGTAAATAAATTGCGCGCAAACTTCACTGGGGCAAGAAATGTGCAAATGTGGCCAACGGTGATCTTCTTCACCTTACTAAATATCTCTGGTGTGAGCTTAGAAGTGATATATGTTTCAAACAGTTTTTCGTATCCCAGACCAGATTTGTTCAAATTTTGTTAGTTGAAATTGCAAGGAAATACATAAAAAGGTATTTTAAAAAGCAAATATAGTTATGTAGAGTTCAGTTTACTAAGCCTTTTCTTCCCAGATAGCAAGTTTGATTTTTCTTGATATTAGCTTGTCATGACAAACTTGATGTGCCAACTTTGAAACGAACTTCCTGCAAAGTAACAAAGCATAATCGACCAACCCACTTGCAAAACAGGTTTGCTGTGAAGATGTCATGACGAACTTCACACCACTATTGCAAAACATGTTTGCTGCAAAGATGATAGCACACTTAGAGATAATCTTTGTCTGTCTCTGTTTTAAAAAAAACATCCGATTTTTAATAGCATCTTCTAGACCGTCCTTCTTTTTATTAATTCAATAAATCAATGATAATTTGTGAAAAAACTAACTATTTTTATAAACAAAAATTTGAAACATTTTCCATCTTTTTACTACATATAGAACTCGCACGTTAAAGAAGACTATATTGCCTTTTTCTTAATGCTGAGATTTTAACGTTTATAAACAAAATTAAACCTAAAAACAGAATGTTTGTTTAAAAATAATAGCTTACATTTTGTCCCATTTTAAAAGTAATTACTTTTGAACTCTAATTTCATAATTTATTCTACTAGCAAAACGTAGTTATTAGCGAAAATTGCTCTCTCTCTCTCTTTGACTTCAAATCCTATTCTCACCTCAAAATTTAAGAAAATTAATGAAATCAAGAAAACAGTTTAAAATAAATCGTATAGATAAACGATCTATTAGCGCAATCTATCTTCTCTCCGAGTCTAGCTGGCCGAGTGGTTAGAGCGACAGGTTTAGGAAGCGCTAGGTCGCGGTTTCTAATCTGAGGTTGTGTTCATACTCTGTTTTTGCTATAGTTTGCAATGAGTTTAACGCCGCAAGCTTGTGACAAATTTGACGTGTGGTGACTATCTCGTTTGCGTTCACTTGTTTCAAGCTTGCACTCTTGCCGTGCCAACCTTGCCGCAGATTTGCAGAGCAAGATTGCTGCAACTTTGCTGCCAACTAAAATCTCTATCTGGGTTAAGCCTAAACAAAAATTTAATATTTATCTCACAGATGAGTTGCGCCCCTCACCTTCACCTTTAGTTAAAAATGTGGGAGTCATTTTTCAACTAAAATTTCAACAATTAAAGTGTCTAAATCAACTAATGAAACATGCTTCCACAACTACTACTATCATTTACTTGTCTTATCGGTAGTTATCATCCTAAAGGGTTGACTAAAAGCGATTTAACCCCTCCATATTTTTAGTTCGACATTACTGAAACCTACGAATTAAATTTTCCATCAGTGCATTGTCTACGTGTATTTCGGAGACATTGCCTCAACCTACATTGAAGGACTGGATTTGGGCTTATTTACCTCAACAGTACTTCATGTCGGTTTAGGAGGAACATGCTTACCAAGTTTAATCACTCCAGCAGTACTGACTTTCATCAGACATGTCAATCTTCAATCGGCCTGTGTCTTTGCTCCACCCTAATGAGGTATTGAGTGAGACTTTGTGTTAAAGTGCTTTTATTTGGCTTATGAAGAACATATGTTTAATGTTTCATCAAATTTCCACAGCCATATCAAATTTCATGTCAACTGACCATTCCAAATGCATTTAAACGACTTTGTCCCATCATAACCTTACAGATTAAGTTGGTGTTTTATTACACCCACAATATTTTTAGTAGGCTAATTAGAAGTATATGTACCCAAACCCATCAAAGTCGCCCTAGCCATGCCCAATAGCATGTCAGTCACCTCAAGGGTTTACATATATTTTGGCGATTCCCCCCCACACACTCTGAGAAATTGGATTAGCCTTTATTTACTATACACTAATTTTTGTCAGGCTGTGAGGAACATACATAACCCGTCTCATCAAAATTGTCCCAGCTGTATAATTTTTTATGTCAATCGGCCTATTTTTTATATGTATTCAAAAGACATAACCCCACCCTATCCCCAGGGAATGGGTTCGCGTTTATTTACCCCAATAGTATTTTTAGTTGGCTAATTAGAAGTTTTTGTACCAAATTTCATCAAAATCGCCCATGCCGCCGAAATCGTCAAGCGAGTCAATCGGCCCATTTGTTACAAGTATTTTATAATGTTATAAGCCCCACCTTACCCTGAAGGACTGGATTACGATTTATTTACCCCTTCAATACTTCAAGTCGGCTAATGAGGAACCTGTGTACCAAGTTTCATCAAAATTGGATTAGCCATTCGGAAGTGATGTTGGAACAAATACATATACATAAGTTGAGTTTTATATATATAGTTAGATATTCATCATTTTATACTTTTTTTTACCTCAAGCCATAAGTGGCTAAGGTCATAGGTGGTGTTACATCTTAATCGCCGCTTCACATGTAACAAACACCACCTATCTCAATTTTTTGGAATTTCAAAGAGGAAGGAAATACTAAATTTTTTGCAACCAGAAACGAATATTTCTGAATTTTTTTAACATCCGATATAAACGTGAGACCGCATGTTCCAACCAGATGTGGAAAAAAATCAATCAGAAATATTCGTTTTCGGTTGCGAAAATTTGATATTTCCTTCCTCTTTGAAATTTCAAAAAGTTCAGATAGGTGGTGTTGCGTGTTAAGCGACGTAATACTTATTTGTGTTTATATTCTGAGTAAACATGTCCATAAGAACATAAATAACCGGTTTTAACGCATTGGTAACCATATAAAATTTCCGAAAAGAAATTCTAAAAATTTTACATTCTTGTTGATTTTTTCAAATTTTAGGGCTTTACTGGCAAACTTTCCCGTAGACTTTGAGGCTGAAACTTCATATCTTCGTCTTTTAGGGAGAAGTCACTAAATTCACAAAAACGTTTTGACAGACTTCTGCAGTCAATTAGAATTTTAAATTAATTATTTCGTGATAGAAACCTGTTATCCAAACTTCAGTAAATCAACGGTAGGAGCTAGAATTCTGTAAATTAAATTTTACTATTTATCATAACGACTCAAAATTAACCAACTTTAAACTGGCTACATCTCGAAATTATAATTTTGGACTCAGTGATTTTTGCCTTAATGGTGACGATATACTCTCTGTTATTAACAAAAGGAATGGGAAAATCCCTAGACAGCAATGTTTTTTAACAAAAAGATTTTTTTCAGCCACCCATAAGCTGTAATCATGGGGCTGAGAGTTGCTTTAACGGAGTGAATCTATTTTCCAATCCAACAGATATAGAAATAATTTTAGCATTTTTAAGCAATTCGAATATATACTCGAAGCCACACCATACTGTTAGTTTACAACCATGCATCGGTATTTGTTGATGTACATAGGGGTTGTTTCTGAACAAATGCGACAATTATGTTTGTTAATAATGCCATTGAGAGAAAAATGGATCTCATCACTCCTCATAATTTGCCAAAGCCATATGTCATACTGTTAGAATAATAAAATAATAATCTTATTCCAAATTAAAAGAGTAAGTGAAATTTCACTTACCTTATTTTCAGTAGATTGCAGAGGAGATCATAGCAGAAACTTCATCTAAATAAAAAATATGTGTATATAATCGGTAATTAGTCCCAGACAGCAATTTTAGTTTGCAGCAATCTTGCTCTGCAAATCTGCAACAAATTTGACACGACAAGAGTGCAAGCTTGAAACAAGTTTGGGGCACGTTAACGCAAGCTTCGAAGTCACCACGCGTCAAATTTGCCACTAGCTTGTCACGTCAAACTCATTGCAAACTATTGCAAGAACAGAGTACGAACGCAATTTCGGATTAGAACCCGCGACCAACCGCTTTCTAAACCTGACGCTATAACCGCTCGGCCAGCTAGACTCTGAGAGGAGATGACAGATTGCACTAATAGATGTTCATCTATACGATTTATTTTAAACTGTTTCCTTGATTTCATTAATTTTTTAAAATTTTGATGTGAGAATATGATTTGAATTCAAAGAGAGAGCGATTTTCGCTAATAACTACGTTTTGCTAGTAGAATAAATTATGAAATTAGAGTTCAAAAGTAGTTACTTTTAAAACTAGATAAAATGTAATTTATTATTTTTCAACAAACATTCTGTTTTTTAGGTTTAATTTTGTTTATAAACGTTAAAATTTCAACATTAAGAAAAAGGCGATATATAGTTTTTAAAGTGCGAGTTCTATATTCAGTAAAAAGATGGAGAAATAAAAGAAATTATAAAAAAGTTAGTTTTTTCACAAATTATCATTGATTTATTGAAATAATATAAAGAAGGACGGTCTAGGAGATGCTATTAAAAATCGGATGTTTTTTAATGTCGGATGTCTTTGTCTCAAAGATTAACTGTGAGTGTGCTGTATCAACTTTGCAGCAAACTTGTTTTACAATCGTGGTATGAAGTTCGTCATGACATCTTCACAGAAAACTTGCTTTGCAAGTGGGTTGGTCGATTATGCTTTGCTGCTTTGCAGGAAGTTCGTTTCAAAGTTGCCACATCAAATTTGTCATGACAAGCTAATATCAAGAAAAGTCAAACTTCCTGCAAGTGTACATGATATCTGGGATGTTGAGAGGTTCTAAGAGCACTGCTTTGGAAAAACATATAGATTTATTAGAACGAGCGCGACAGCACACACAAAAGATACAGCTAAAAGAGAAGAGTTAGAAGGAATGATTGTAAAGGTATATACATAGTTCAAAGTTTTTAGTTCCGAGTTTAGCGACACCATCTGTTGGCGTGAAGAAGAGTTCTTGTAGTTTTCTTATTTTTGAAAACACATACGTCCAACACATCCAAGTCATGAAGATTATAGCTAATCCTTTTTGCACATCCACTGTCGTCCGTTCCATGATGGTCATAGGAAGTGTTTTCCAAGTGAAATTGAACGGAATAACTAGTAAGACATTTCTGTCACCTATTTCAGCGATGAGAGTGTCTGTATTTTTTCTTCTCTGCGTCCTAGTTTGTTTCCAGTCTCGTGCTGATTTAACGGTAATTACCAGTCTCTTCGAAATGCAAGATCGTTTGTCAAGCTGTACGCAAACCTTGGATCTGTCGAAATGCCGTAAGTGTGGCAGAAGCATTGCTGTTTCACAAGTAATTCGTGGCCTGGTGATTTGTACTAGTGATAACTGTAATCGGTGTTCGATGATAAACTGCTTTATGATTCCTTATGTAGCCAGATCTTAGACACTAGACGTGATATTACGGAAACTACACGCGATGCAGTGCCGTTTACCCCCCCTAGCGTTCGCGATGTGCACTATTTTTTAAATTCAGAAATGAAAAGCGCATATTCAGGAAACTTTACTAAATCCGGATGGGATTCGCAGAGTAGTTATTCTAGCAGATAAGTTTCTGTTTAATTTCGATCACCCTGCATATTAGTGATTTCTCTTATTTTACTTTTAGTGACTTGTCCTTCGATAGAAGAGACTGAAGGTATGAGAGTGTTTTATACTAAAAACTTGGATGAAGGCAGTATAGCAGCTTTTCTTTGTTCGTATCCCCGAACACGCTTCGGAGTCGTTTGGACAACTTGCAAGGCGAATGGAGAATGGACGGATCCTCCGCCAAAATGCATTTGTAAGTAATGAAAATTTTCTACAGAAAACTCAACTTTCCTTCTCCATAATAAAGATGAATGACGTATTTAAACCATAAGAATAACGTATTTGTCAATGTTATCTCACTGCATATTTGAATCTGCAGTAAAACTTCTATACTGTACTCAAATGATAAGAGCGGAAAATAGGAATCATACATTTTATGATTTTTTTAACCTAACAAAATTTTTGATCTTAAATTGAAATAAAACATTAGATTAAAATTCTTTAAAATATTTATTTTTCTGTTAATTATAGTTTAAAATTAAATGAGATACTTGTGTATTAACGTGTTCTTACAATGCATTATTTGCAAAGTTGAATTTTGAATAGGTATACTCTTCGAGAATTCTATCTGTAGTGGAGTTTTGCTTTTAACATTTCTGAACGCAGGAAAGCTTGTTTAGCAAAACCTGATATTTAGAACGAAAGAGGTATATACACCTCAGTTTCTTTGAATTATTAAATTTTCAACCTTAACCCTTTGTTGACAGGTACCGCTTATAGAGTTTGCCGGTGGGTATGTACTGATAAACTGAATAAACAGTAGCGAAGGTGAAAAGCTAACTATCTTTCTAACCTCTTGTTGAAAGCAAAGGCGATATCCTAATGAATTTCCTTTTCGTATTTCACCAGTTTTTCTGATTTTTCTGTAAAGAAAAATCCTCTAAGATAGTAAATATATCAGGACATGTATCCATTAACCTGAATGATTATGGTTACTATGTTTTAATTCTTTTTATTAGCATATATGCCGCGTCATTTTTGTGTTGAAATCAAATATAAATTTTGCCTGAGGTATAAGAAAGTGAAATTGGCGCCGGCAGCTTACAATAATTATAAGGCACGGACAGTTTCTTGACTTCTTTAGGGATGTTCATATTGATAATAAATAGAGCGTGTGCAAAACTACTAAAAAAACACGGGGTAAATGTCTATCACAATTTGAAGTTTAAAATTACTTTGTTAAGGGAACCATGAATATCTGATTGTGCATAAGGGATTCAATTGAGACTATATGTCCGGCGAACAAACTGATAGACGAAGGTGGCTAGCTGTATAATAAAAAATAAAGTTGTGTATCTCTTATATAAAAAATCAAGCGAAATCTGTGACGGTCACGTTGTTTGATTTGGCTACGAGCCAAAGAGATTCAGATCAGACAGTCTGTCTATAAATTAGGGATACTTTTTTTATTCTGAGATAATTTAATATCAACTTTTAGCATTTTTTTGTTTATTTTGTGTATTTTTTTTCTCTGAGTGTTTGGAAACACTGAATCTTTTTGATAAATTATAGGATTTGACAGGTGTTTTTTAGCCGATTTTAGAAGTCTGTCAAACGCTGTGTCTAAGTATGCAAATTAGCATACACAGGGGATAAACAGACATTATCTCGGAGTGTAGCAGCTTTCTTTCTTTTTTATTTTATGTTGATTCATCTATGCGGAACTAAATAGAAGTTATAATAGAATTAATTCCTTTTTCCACTTCTGGGTGATCTTTTTGTTGAATTATGATGTGTCGTTCATTTCCTTTCTTTTTATTTAATTTTTTCAACTAATTAATTCAAGATCGCAGAACTATTAATATATATATATTTACGCAGAATTGTCCGTGACGGTCACGTGATTTGGCTATGTGCCAGATATTCAGAACAGATACTCTGTCTACAAATTTGGGATTTTTTTTAAAATTCTGCAATGATTTAATATCAAATAAGAGTTGTGTTTGCTTTTTTGTCCTCTTAATGTTGGGTAAACACTGAATCGTTTAGCTATGACAGTTTTTTTTATAGCTGAATTAAGCAGTTTCCTTTCTCTTTTGTTTTCATCAGGATGTTTATTCATCCAGGAAACTCCGTAATATCAAATAGAAGTTATCTCTTAATTTAGTTTTCCGGGATCTTTTTGTTGAATTATGAAGCATAACTCCATACGAAAAATTGAGTTACCAGTTGGAAAAGTTACCAGTTTTTGTTAAAGGGGTTCTTTCTTTTTCGTACTTAATTTTGGAATTGAATATTTATATATTTTATTTTTAATATTTTTTCCTTAACCTCGCGTTCTTATACTGAAAGGCTTCCTTCACTTAAAAATTTTTGTTAATAAATCTGTGACAATCAGATCTCAGATACTGTTGGCAAGCTGAAAGCCCGTCTTAGACGGACACAAATCTTCTAGTTATTAAGTAAACGGAGAGTTGGAAAAAACGGGATGGTGCATAAAGTGCGCCAACCCGATTCGAGTGTTCCACGAAAGTAACCTGCCCGCAAAGGGTTAAGAATAGGTAAAATGATGTTACGTCCTTTTGGTCTCTTCATGAATATTTTAGTTTTCGGTCATTTCTTATTTGTGCCACTTTTTCTTCCGTATTATTTAAATTGTTTATGCAGACAGATAGGTGAAGTTTCACTATTCCAGAACTATATCAAATACATGTGCACGAAAATAATTTTGAAATTTGTATTCATCAAAGTTTATAATTTGCTTCTAAGTTTCCAATACAAAATTTGCATTAATTTTGACCTTAAACCGACTGAAGAAACAATTGGGTTTGGCAGCATTTGCAGAAAATATTTCGATCTATTAGCGCATGATTCAGATATAAACAACGAGTTTGAATTCAAAATCGTGGAAATTACTTCTTTACTTCTTAAAATTATAATATGGTTTTCTACAATGATAATTGCGTTAGAATATGTTTGTCACTTATCAGAACACGTATAGCAATTTTAATCATTTCAATATTTAAATCACGCAAATATTTAAATTATTTTTAAATTGATTGGTTCATTCTTACCAGTGGCGAATCCGGGGGGGGGCTATCGGACTACCAATGTTGAACCAACGTTTCAGCATTGCTTTCTGGCTTGGAAAGGCCCGAAAATTTTGCTACTTCTGTAGTCATTCCACTTGTACCTGTAGGACTGACACGGTAGAAAACATTTTTGGCTAGTTATTTCATTGTAATTTTTATCAAATTATCGAAAGTATTGTATTGTTCTTTATGATTCTTATTATCAGGTGAGTAAAGTATGTAAAATTAAAGAGTTTTGGTTTACTTTAGCCTTGAAGTTTGACATTTATCACGACGATACAAAGTTTTTATGACCTCAGCCCCCCCCCCAGACCGGAATCCTAGATTCGCCACTGATTCTTACTATTAAATTAAAATGAATTCTTACTATTAAGTTACAATGAAATTCTTACTATTAAGTTACAATGAATGATCAGCAACTGAAAACAGTTGTCATCTCTCCTCTATGATTATTGCAAACGTTTCTTTCTGGTTTGGATAATTTCTTTTACTTAAAGATAAAACTTTATTTTTATTCCTTCTTCCTTTGTAGCATCAAGTTGTTTTTTAGAGAAGCTGTTCGATGTTATACCAGAAAATGTAGTCCCAGTCGTCGAAGGTGTAACCTCTGATACTCTGCCACTTAATTTTTCTTTGCATTTGATTTGTAAAAATAACACGACACTTAATGGATCAGATACAGCCCATTGTGGAGAGAATGGAACATGGGAAGTTTCCAAAGTGCAATGTAAGATGTTGTTTATTCAATCCACCATTGCCGTACAATGAACAGTTTATTATATTAATTATCAAAAGCAAAAGTTTGTACAGCAGTAGCCAATGAAAACGCACCACTTACATTCATTATGAATAGGACATTATAAATTTAAGTTAAGAAAATAATTGACGTATTCATTTCGAAAAGTCGGGTATGCAAGTCTAAAAAAGAAGGTACAGCTATTAGAGCAGGTAAGCAATAGTGTAAGTGATTGCAGACACAGTTAAAATAAGAGCCAATCAAAAAGAGGTCAGGCGCCATTCGTTTACATATCAGCTCTGTGGCAGGCTTCCATTTGAAGCCAATTATAAATACCACAGACGGGGAAAGACAGTATACAATTAGCATGATTGCATCAATAATACTGTTGAAAAGGAAGAATTTTGATCTGCAATAGAAACGGATAATCGCACCATCGTTTTTGTTACTACGCCATCCTTTTTGTGATTGCATCAGCGACGTGTATAAAATGTGGCAAAATCTACGGTGGTGTGTTTTCATTCACCATTACTGTACTGTACTGTACTTACTGTCCATGTTGTTATTTTGATTCTGCAACACGAAATAAATGTGCTAAATTTATGATTCTAAAAATCAACGAGTTGTGGTTTGCGTCTAGGGAAACAGAATGCAAAATATTTTAAGCCTGAATTATAATGTGTAATTTGAAATTTTGATTCGTAGCACACAAATTCACAGTTTCGCTTTGGATTCATATACTCTGGTGTCCAAAAATAATGCACAATTTTTAAAATGCTAAAAAATACATGGATACCATGGTTCGCATGCAGTTGCTGAGAATCGTGGGACATCCTATTGTTGGAACTCACATTTCACAGTGAATATTCCCTCATGAGGGCAATTATGGGGCGAACAGAAATCGATGAAGACGAAAAGGGATTTCGACTCATCCCTTTTCACAGAAAGCTGATAACGAGATGAAACTTTCATCAAATTTCATGTTTGATGTGCATAATATTTACATGCATTTTCGTAAATATAGCACGAATATTCTTGAAAATATAAAGGTTTTCTTTAAAAATTCAAATTTTTACACATGTTTCTTGCTTATAACATGCAGAGTTTTCTACCAAATTGTGCGAAATTGAAAATATGTTAAAGAAGAACTGTATTAAAATTTGAATTAAAAAATTGAATATTACAAGAAATATTGGCATTTGTAGTAAATAATTTTTTACTGCGCATGTGCGAAACGTAGCGTAATTTTTCTTTCATGACTTCAGAGCCAGATGCATAGGGCAACTTATATAAAAGTTCCAGTTTTTTACCATTAATATTTAGAAAGATATCGGCATTGCAACGAAGTGAATTTCCGTTCACTCTAAGAGAAGCTAAATGATGAAGGTCCTCAAGTCTCGACCCACTGAACTATATCACCTAGATCAGAGCGTTCCGTCACCTCTTAATTTGCGACTGCACCACCACAGATAACTTTCATGACTGAAGTCTATTTCATTACTTATTTTTTTCTCTGTAAATTTTCGGTCTTAGACTTCTGAATAAGTATAAATGAATAAAACAGAAGGCTGTTGCATTTTATGAAATATTTGCTCGCGATATATTATGTTTTAAGAATTCATGAAAATATTTAGCACTAATGTTTTGTACATCTTATGTAAAAACAAAATAAAATTTTATATTTTAAAATTCTTAAATGTAAAGAAATATCTTTATTTAAAATTAAACAAGCACTTGAAGTCATAAAAGAAATTGTTTCGTTTTGTTATTTTTGGTTCCTTTTAGGTCCGCCCTCTGTGAAGTGTTCTAAATTTGATGATAGAGAATTAATCATCCATTATGACAAAGAACAAGCTGTGAATAGCTCGGCTCTGTTTCTCTGCAAAGACGACCATAAAAAACTTGATGGACCGAATACAGTAACTTGCTTATCGAACGGACAATGGTCAAGCGGTCCGCCTATATGTAAAAGTAAGTTCTGTTTTGTAATAAATTTTATGATGTAGACTATAGAACACCTTAATGTAAATAGCTGTATTTTTCCTTACAGGCCCCAAAAATGATTTTTCAGTCCATTTGTTTTACATAATTAATAGTTATTTACTCTGAAAGTTCTACGTTCTTTACTGTCATGTAAAAAATTTATATAACGGAACAAAAATGATTTAATTTTTGTCGCATTTAACAAATACTACACAACAAGAAGCAAATAAAATTTTATTCTTATGTTTCAGTCTTGGTACACAGCAAAAAATTATTGGAGGAATTTTTTAAAATAAGAAAATACCTTTCGTTGCCTTTCGAGCCTTTTCTTTTAGCAATAAAAGAAATTTTTCAAAAAATATTTTGCTTAAAAGAAGAAAGAAAAAACTTAAAAAGTAATTTTAGGATTATTATCTTAATTGTTTTTCTTGACTTTCCCAAATTTACAAATACTTAGAGAATGTGAGGACGAAAAACATTTTTGCATGCGGCTGGAATCAAGAACCCTCTTTTTCAGATTTTCGAAAAGAACATCGAGACACGCCCGGCTTCTAGTGAATATTCTGTAGGATACCATTATAAAGTCATTCCTCCAATTGAAGAAACGTTTTCTTGTACCTTTTCTGTATTTTTCTGTTGCTTATTGGGAAACCTTATCTTGTACTTCTGAAACTTATTTTTTTATAATTTCACTAAAATATCTTAACAACATCGACGAAGAGTATAAAATCACGATAAATGATGTACGAGTTCTAAACTGAAGCACATTCATCTTCTTTTACGGTTTCATTGCGACTAACGAATTCACTCATTTCCTAATTAATGTGTAACAACTGATGTAAGCACAATATGGGTTACCCGAATATTTTAATTCGTTTATTTTTTTCGAGGGGTTTGTAACTGTTTGATACTTTACCTGCTCTTTGCTACACACCTTTATGCTACGCAACATCACTTTCTCCTGACTCAGTAAACATTATTTTTAAAATTGAACGCAGTTATACAACCGTGAATTAACTACAATTTTACGAAATTCAAGTGCAGTAGTGAAAATTTTTCCTAGGTGCATGTGGTTTGTTGTTCGGAGCTGAACAAACTGCAGTCTATTGCGGAACATTTTCTTTTAATGCAATAATCCATATTGGAAAAATGCTTGTGAATATTTTTCTATAATGATTTTGAAAACGGCTATGTCTCAAAATATAATATTTTAGAGTTGGTTCTCCGTTGAATAACTAATTTTAATTTGTAAAGATAAACGAAAAGGGTCGAAGACATCTTGCTAGTTAATAGCATTTCGTTGCTTAACGAGCAACACCACCTATCTCAATTTTTTGAAATTTCCTAGAGGAAGATTCAAATAAATTTTTAGCAAAAATACCAGATATTTATGAAATTTTTTAATATCCACTATGAACATGAGACCGCATGTTCCAACCAAAGACGTGAAACAAATTTAGAAATATTCGTTATTGGTAGCGAAACATTCATTTAAATCTTCCTCTTTGAAATTTAAAAAAATTGAGGTAGGTAGTGTTGCTCGTTAAGTGACGATTTATTGATTTCTTAGTCACTCCACTAAGAAAAGAATAATGCAATAAAATAACTCAAATATAAGATTGTTATTGAGATAACACAGGTAGAAAGAAAACGAATGCACTTCTGGCTTAAATCAAAACTAAGAGATTATTTTCTTTAATGTCAATGGCCAGATATTATTTATTGTTAGACCCCTTTACCTCCCCCCTCAGGCAGCATTCATTAGGGTCCGGCTATAATATAAGCGTAGAAATATTGTCTTCACGAGCTCTCCAGGAACGCCCTGAACATTTGTATTCCACTTTCCCACCCCTCTTTAAGCCACTGTTTAGTTTCTTATAAATAATTTTACATTACTAATGTAGTCGAATGGATTATAGGTGCAAAAATATGCAATGATTGCTGAGAAATCTGTGCTTTTTTTGAAACTGCTAGAATTATGAGTTTTCGAAGGGAAATATTTTCTTTAGGATGTAACTGAAGGAGAAAGAAAATGTGCAATTTCAAATGATTTGTGTGATGGGTTATAAACCATTACTTCTTTAAAGAGACAAATAATGATGAAACTCTTCTTCAAGGCGTTGTTGCACACTTTAATGCGATACCGTTAACGTCCCTTCACCTGCTCTACAAGATTGAGATGATTCCCTATGATTTTCTTTATTTTTATGAGATCTCACTCCTAATTTCGAGGGAATACCTTTAATCTGTCGCTGACGTCCGTTCACAGTCAGTTAAAAATAAATAAAACTAACGAGCGTCCCTAACGCAGTGGAGAAAAAATCTTGGGAATCGGAAGCTTGGAGGCGAAAGACGTGGGTAGAAGCGGATAGGATTAGCGCAAGTGAATCGCGCAATTAAGCAATAACGGCCTCGCTTCATTGTGTAATGAGAGAAGACAAATAGGCGATTCGAACACCTTTTTTCGACCGATTGAAACGAAAATTGGGCACGGATCTATAATTAATGTCAGCAGGCCTCATACCAATATTTATTTATCAAAGCCGTAGGGTTTACGAGTTATTTATTTATTTAAAGAAAAAGAAAAGCACACTACAGAGAAAACTCCATTTACAGAGTGCTGACAAACACACAAAGAACGAAAGTCACAATGAGTAAATAAAAAATATGCCATAGAAAGGAAAAAGTAGACCACAGAGAATACATAAAACTTATGCAAACGTATATATAATTAAAAACGAAAACACATAATCACAAAACTTTAAGACACACTATGACACCAAAAGCCGTATTTTTTTTAAATTTAAAGTTCATTTCCAAAAAGCAAGGGTCAAAAAGTCAAAACACACAAACACCGAGTCTAATAAAAAACACACCAGGAGTTTAAAAGTTTAAAAACGTAAATACACACTTGAGATTAAAAAAAAAATGCAACACTTACGATAAAAATAAATCAAACACGGCGACAAAAGACTGGTCGAATACATAAGAACACGGAAAATCAAATAGCATAAAAATCTAAAATGTTGTAGAAAGGCAAAATTAAACATATCATGTATTTAACCCTCTGAGTGGTTCGGTCTTCTTTCTAAAGCGATTCGAAAAGCGAGCGGCTGCAGAACCTTTATCTGTTTTAAAAGTGTCTTCCTCCCAACAGAAGATTTTCCCAAAAGCGCAGCAGATCAAGTCTCTTCCCCCCCCCTCTCAACTGTGGACAATCAGCCCTTGGAGGGGCGGGTAACCGCAAGAATCCGTTCTATTCAGCTTGGAACCTATTCAAACTAAGTTTAACTGCTTTCGGAGATACCACCTGTCGTGTGACAAAATTACACTTCATGTCTTCGAGATGCCTCGTTCTGCCCGTGTCCATTAACACCAGATGACAAAAATAAACATCGTTAGACTAGACAAATGCCAGACCGTTGGGCCAAAAAAATGAAGGCTATATTACTTATTTTTCATTTTGTGAGTTTCTAAAAATATGAACATCATCGAAGTTGCATGAAAGTTGATATTCTTTAGATGTCTGTGATATAAAATTGATTTATAATATATTTAATATATTATAAATCAATTAATTTATAATATATTAAATATATATAAATAAAATTGATTATAATATATATAATTATTTAATAGATAAATAAAAATTGGTATGACGTTTGCTAATATTAATTTTACGTCTGTGCCCAAATTTCGTTTGAATCGGTAACGAAAAAGGCGTTCAAATTGCATAATTAATTTTTCTAATCCGATTCTCCATACGCATGCGTACTGGTAGCAATCTCTGTGCACGCGGAAGGATTACATCACTTTGCCCTGTTTTACTTGCGTACTGGAAGCAATCTCTGCGTATGCGCAAGCTAACGAACGAGGTCTTCTCCTGTTTTCTCCTCTGCACACGGAGCTTGTGCATTGGCTACAGAATATTATTGATAGAAAATAAATATTGCTAACTTTTAATACGTACGCATCTCTTTCAATATGATTTTTCATCTATATATTTTACTATCACTATAATCTACAATGAAAAACCTTCTGATAGTCATTGAATTCTGGGTTACAGTAGGTTCGAATTTTTTATCCACGCAGGGGGAAGGGAAATGACAAATGTTTGAGAAGTATACGAGAAAGTTTAGGGGAGGTCACTCCCGCTGGTTTTATTTGAATTAAGTCCTAAAATTTTTAAAATTAGATTATTATTGTTATACGTTTGTGAACGGGGGGGGGGTGCAGTTTGCTTACGTAATTATAAGAGGGTCGGTAGATTTGCTTATTTTTGCTGACAAGGGGGGGTCAAAAAATACCAAAAAAATGCTTACGTAATATTTGAACGGCCCCTTTAATTTTTTATTTATAATTTTTTTTATCGAAATGTAATGGCATATTGAGTTTCAGGAGCATTAGAGTTTTTTTTTTACCCGATTGAAACGAAAATTGGACAATTAGGGTTAAAAGACAACATACCAAATTTCATTTATCTAAGTCGTTGCGTTTAGGAATTATCGTGTTCACAAGCATGCGATTACAGAAACCAACAGACAGTTAACGCGTCGAGGGATTTCGTCCAAAATTTAATACGGACCTACATTCCTAATTTTTAAAACTGTGTACCAAATTTTATCTATCTAGCTATTTAAGTTCTGGAATTATCGTGTTCATATGAACCCTAACAGACAAATTTTCCGTGGACGGACTTTATCCAAAAATTGATTGAAATATACTAATTTTGTATTAAGTCCATATACCAGATTCCTTCTTTCTAGATCTAACAGTTGTTGAGTTATTGTGTTCACAAACATAATTCCAAAATTGTGCTTTTCGATCTCGGGGAGGTCTAAAAACTGGGGATTCGTTAAAATCTCATGTTGAAATTTACGATCAACGATTATAATTCTTTCTCTTTGTATACTTCGTTTACTAGAATGTAAAAACGATCAAACTTTTTTTTCCTATCAATTTTACGAAAATGCGCTAGCTACGAAGTAAAATATTATTGAATTTTTTTTTTCTACAGACAATTTTTTGCAAACTTCGCAAAATCAAAGAATAAGAAGAAAAATTTAACAGCTATTCGAAATTAATCAGGTGCCTTTTCACAATTTATAAATGTCTTGGACGTTATCGGTGTGATATTCAAAAACATTTTTGGGTCTTTTCATACCAAATATAAAGGAAATTTAACTAACATAAAACTGACACTTTACTGTTTTTCTTAAAAAATAAAATTATAGATCTAATTCAAATATATCATGCAGCTTGGAAAATAAATAAGAGTCTCAGTATTATCCATTAAAATTCAGAATGAAAATAAAAACGTGTATATAAATTAGAATTTTATTTAAAAAAATTATACTTTACAAATTACAGCACACACACAAGATATTGTGATAAAACACATTGTCTAGCCTGTGACGGTGGAGTTTGGAAATAATTCAATGCCTGAGACTACTATTATTATTAGAAGAACTGTCTTCAAACTCGTTAATAATGTGTCGGGATGCATCATAGGTTTGTAACACATATTAGTGGATTCTTGTCTCATAGCATTTATTAAAATTCAGCTCGCAATTGGCATAAGAGATACCAAAAGCAATGCAATTCAGGCATTTAGATTTGATCACTTATTGAAGAATGCATATCAGCAAAACTATAACGCTCAAGGAACTAATGCATAAGTACAGTATCATTGAAGTAAGCATTGATATTTTCTTAGAAATGGATTTGTGTTCTTACATTTTAAGGAAGAAATAAACATTTTCACTGACTCTTGATATAAACTTAAACTGCAGATGTTATCAGACTCTTAATATGATAACTAAAAGTCTGATAAGATCACTCAAACATTAAATTTAGTTGATTTTATTCTTTACGTTTTCATGTAAACCAAAATTTTCTCTAACAAAAATACAATATTTTAAAACATAAAAAATAAAATTGTCATCCCTTTTCTTTAACATTTGTTTCAATGTTTGTTCAAAGTGAACAAAAAATAAATTGAATAATAATTATTTGAAAAAATAATTGTTATTTTTCGGAATTTATTTCATTTTGATGAATTTAAAAGAAATTCTAAGTAGTGTAATATAGAAAACTAATCTTGAAAAAAAAACTGTTATAGTTTTGAAAAATCACACCCTAAACCTTAAAATTATTTTTTTTCAATTCAATGCTATATAACGAAATAAACAACCCCCTCTTTTTTTATCACCCCCGGCTTCTCAAATTTTTCTATGCTTGAATGGGGTATTGAAAGAGATGGGACCACAAAATCTATTTTACTTAACAATTCGATTAAAACATTGATGCATTGAAATAAAATCTTATATAACATAAGTGTATTACAGAGAAAACACTTGAAACATAATACAATTTCAATCCAGGCTGACAAATATTAAATCGGACTTATACAGAATCCAAATTCGGACACACACAACTAGAAAAAAAAAATCCAAAACTGACCTTCTTTCTGAAAGAAGACCTCAATGCAGATAGCGTTAAAATGCCTCAAGCCAAAGGGGTGTGGGGTCTTGGATCCTGTGGTATCTCTAATTTGCAGTAAGTACATTCTTATCAGCACTCATTGTGTCGACCGCTACCCTACCCAGCTAATCAATCAAAATGTCAAACCAAGGAAGGGGGAAGAAATCCGGAAAAATACGTTTATCGCACTTTAGAGACAGTTCATAAGAGACGTAAATATCCGGGATGACGGCTTTCGGCGTGTCTCTGACCACACGTTGAAATCCGTGTTTCCCGCTTATGAGGTAGTCCAAGGTCGACGTAGAAATACGTGTGAAACGCTCAGAGGGTTAAAAGATGCAGGCATTTCGACTTAAAAGCACCTAGAGACATATTAAAAACGTCAAGTTCGTCAGAGAACGTGTTAAAAATTCTATAAAACCTATATAACGAGAACCTGTTAATATAATTAAATTTTGAATCTAAATTTGGAAAGGAACTCTGGTTTCTTAAAAATCTGGCGGGCACAGCGAAATCTATTGAGCTCATTATATCATTACAATCAATTGAACCATTAATAACTTTGTAAAAGAAAAGAACGCAAGAAACATCTCGTCTGGAGGATAAACTAGGCATATTAAAAATATTAGTTATAATGTTTAGAAGTATGCGATTATACAGACCGACAGTCAACCCTTTCACGGATTTGGCCCAAAATTTGATACGGACCTGCGTTCCTGATGATAAAACTGTCTACCACATTTTATCCATCTAGCTATTCAAGCGTTTGAGTTATAGTGTTCACATGAACGCGGACAGACTTCCCGTTGACGGATTTTGTCCAAAATTTGATAGAAACCTACAAATTAGGTGTAAAGATCACATACCAAATTTCATCCCCATAGCTCTACTAATTTTAGAGTTATCGAGTTCACAGACAGACACACAGACAAACAGACAGATATAATTCCAAAAATTGTATTTTTCAGACTCAGGGAGGTCTAAAACGAGGAGATTCGTCAAAATCTCGAGTTCGAATTTTTTGACGATTACAATACTTTCTCTTTGTATACAAGAATGTAAAAAACATTATAATGGCCCCTTCCCAAGCCCCCTCGCCTTATATTTTGTCGAATTTTATTATCTCCACCCGTTTTTTATTAGGTAGGCATATTTAATATAAATGACCTTGCTAGTTTTCCTTTCAATTTTCTGTACTCAAAATTGGATTTATCTGTTGGGAAATTGGTATTTTCTCTGTGCACCGTCAGCCTTCGAATGCAGATGAGGCATCATCAAATCAAGTAATTTACTATTTAATATAAAATGATAATAAAAACCCTTTGTGATAATTAATCAATTCATTGATCGAAACGAGAAGTATCGTTTTAGCAATTGATTGAACACTTGATGGTCTGATATATATCATAGACTTCGCGCATCGAGAGAAAAGGAAAAAATGCTGCAAATTTAGTGATCAGAAAAAAATATACACGAGTGGTTTTGGTTTAATTATTGAATAAAAGCAGAGAGGGTAACCTATTAAAATATATTATTTCGTTTATTCCTTTTAAGTACAGATTTTCAATTAAGATATAGCTGCGAATTTAAATATTTTAAATTTTTCCTCTTCTTCTGAGTGAATCGTCCTACTTGGAACGAAAACAATCAGTATCAGTAGAGGACTAATTTGTTGCAGTTAACGCCTGGATTGGAATTTAATCTCATCTTCATTGATAACGTAGATTTCAAATGTGGAGTTTGTCTTTAAATATTTAAGACAACAGAATGTGCGAAACAAAAGGTTTTTGTCAGGGTTAGTAAAGCTTTTTTTGTGTCTTTTTTCTCAAGCCCAGATCTTCTACGTATGTTAACAAACACGTGTAGAGTCTGCCATTTGGCATTTCAAAACATAGAGATTTAAACATTTTCTTCCATCAAATATATACTGTATTTTCGAGAGCTTAAGTCATCTCACCTGATCTTCATGACAGTTCGTCTGCCAATAATGAAATAAGCACGCTTTCAATTAGTGATGAAACTTACAGCCTGTGATATACTTTGAAATTTTAATGAAACTAACTATTGTGAGAGTCTTTACTTCTCTTACTTCTGCAGATCATCTGAAATACACTCTTATATCTAAATTTTATGATGAGCAGTGGCCTCAATGCCTTCAATTAATGTGTGGACTGAAAATCACGCAATTCAAACTAGAATGTTCTAGATAAAATAATGGAGAATATCTCCTGCAATCAGGAGTGGCGCTTTTAAAAATATATGTATGATCTCTGTAATTTTACTTTATAGCGACTTGTCCAATGATCGAAGAGACTGAAGGCATGAGTGTATCTTACACTAAAGGGGTGGATGAAGGCAGTATCGCGGCTTTTCATTGTTTAGAACCCCGAACTCGCACCGGAGTCCCTCGGACAACTTGCAAGAATAATGGCAGTTGGACGCATCCTCCTGCCAGATGCACTTGTAAGTAACAAAATTTTTCTTCAGAAATCTCTTCGCCGCTCCCCCTAATTTTTCTTCAATAATTAGCATAATTATGAGTGGCGTGCTTGCATTATACATTAAAACATAATTTGTGCTAATTAAATTGGATGTTGTAGCCATTCAGTTGACTTATTTCATGAAGAAACGGCTAACAACATATATTTTTTCCCTCTGTTACTGGTTCCACTGGCTTCTATTCTTCAAGCTTGGGAATGAGTTTTTGTATTGATTCAATTGAAAGTCCACAGAACACTCGGGGGAGTTACTTGTATCGTAATTTTTGCATCTAATTATAATGTCTATGCATGATTTAATTTTATCCAGCGACAAATCAAAAGGGAGGGGGTGTTATGGAGCTGCAGCCCTCCCCAGAGCTATGCCAAAATGTTTGATTTTTTTCAATTTTCTACACCTTTCTGTCCTAAATATCTCTTTTTTAAAAAATAAAATAAAATAAAACGTGGCAATATTGCTTTCTGGCTTGACAGGCTCCAAAATTTTCCCTCTTTTGTAGTCATTCCACTCGTACTTCGTTAACGGCGTCGAAAACATGTTTTGGATAGATATTTCAGTGTGTTTTTATTAAATTATCGGAAATGTTGCAGTGTCCTTTGTGATTCTTATTGCCAAGTGAGTAAAATTAAAATGTTTTGACTTACATAAGCCATTATTGAATGAAACTGGTACACTAGAAAAGGCGTGAAGCACTGGTTAAATTAAATACAAAAACACAATAGCGCAACAACAAGTTGCATATCTATAAATATAAAAGGCAATGTTCGTATATTTGTCCGTTATAGACTACAAAACTACTGGACCAATTTACGCGTGGTTTTTTGCAAAATGATCCGCATTGCCCGGGAAAGATTTAAAGCTATTGAAATCCTCAATCTGACAATTAGAAAGAAAATTAGAGGCATGATATGTTTTTGTTTTGTTTTGGCTACCGTTGGCGATGGTTGAGGGAACGTTTGGCGCAACCTCTTCCTAACGCAGGCGCAGGGTTGCTTTTTGTAAACAGAGATGTTTTTCGGCGTCGACCTAAGGAAGAGAGGTGAGATTTTAGGCGTATTTGCGGTTGTTATTTTTGAAATAACTCTGGCTTCTGAGTGAAACGTACCGCGCTATAATTTCTATGTGTGTTGTCTGTCTTATAATTGTCTATGTCGAAATAGATATATTTTTCTAAAATCTGGTGTGTTTCTTTGAAAAGATAAACATCACAAATATAATATCAATAGTAACAGTACTGACATTGAAATTTTGCTGTTGATAAAAATGACACCAAAACGACAAAATATTGGTCATGTACAAATGCAGCCAAGAGAAAACGAGAAGAAAGACAAAATTCAATAGAAGAAGAAACAGCACAACGAAATGAAAGAAATAAATTACATATGTCACGAGCTACTGAATTATCACAACAACACGAAGCACAAAATGAAGCAAGTCGAGTAAGAATTAGAGAATTAAGACAATCTTTGTCATGTAGTGATCGAAATGAACAACGTGGCAATAGTCGATTACGCATACAAATGAATCCATTAAATCAGTTGGTAAAACTTGATCGTATTGCATTTCAGTATAATTCGAAAATTGAATATAGCTTGCATCCTGTTGTGGTTGTTGCAAATATGAATAAAGTTTGCACAAATTGCAAGTCATTAAAATTCAAGAATGAAGCACCTGGGATGTGTTGTTTGAATGGTAAAGTTAAATTCCCACTATTGAAGACACCACTTGAGCCATTGTTCTCATTGGTCGCTGGCACTACAACACAATCGAAGCAATTTTTTGAATAACATACGAAATTATAACACATTCTTTCAAATGACTTCCTTTTGGTGCAACGAATATAATAACTGAGAATTATATGCCAAGATTCAAGGACAAACATATCTTACAGCAGGCTCTTTGTTACCATTTACGGTTGCTGACCACAAACTTTTGCAAATATATTTAATTTTAAATTCAAGTGATCAAGTAAATAGATACACACACATCAAAACACACGTACGAACACTGCCTTATATATATATATATATATATAAGATCAGGCTTTAAATGTGAAGTGTATTCCATTTTGGTCAAGGAAAAGACAATATTTGGCCCAAACTTTCTTTATTCCATCCATTGAGGATAGTTTAGGTTAGTTTTCAGTACGTAAAAGAATCATAATTTGCTATTATCCATGACCAGAATTAAAGAGGTAACGCCCGAGCGGCGCGATGTTATTTTCAGCTTACATGCTTGAATCAAAGAGGGCAGATAGGAATGCGCAGAAAGTTTGAGTAGCCAGAGAAGGGAATTTCCCCGGAACGACTCGTGACTCGAAATGAAAATCGTAGTGCGCTTATTACGATAGAAGTAGAAGTAATTAAAAATGAGGTATCGTTAAAAATGATTTAGGAAAGTTAAAAAAAATTAAAATATCACACACACACACACACACACACACATATATATATATATATATATATATATATATATATATAAAATTTTAAATAAATACAATAATTGATCAAACTTTTAATTGTGCTCATTTAATCCATATATATTCTCAAATCTAGCAATAGCAAAGCATTGCAGGTTCAGCTAGTGTAGCAATATTACAAGTCGTACCCACCATGAAAGGTACAATGACAAGTAGGAAGCTGTACCAGCAATAAACCATTGGAGTATTTAAGTAGTCAAAGGACTTGGCATCTGAAACTATACACATTTCGCTAATTGCCATTCGTGCAACTGCGTTTTTGTTCTATGGTAAATTTGCATTATATTAAACTTGTATTGTATACTGCCATGCTCTATTGTAAAATTGACTTATTTCTGCATGCCTGATGTACCCTTAAAGTTCTCCCCATGATTTTAGAATCACCCTGTATATATACTATAATTTTGAATTCGAAAACATGAAAACTAATATTTTGCTACTTAAAAGTTCGTATAGATTATTTTACAAAGTTAATTACATTTTCTGCAGTATGTATAATTTGTCATAATGTAAACATTTCTGATAATTATCATCACCTTTCGAATGCTTTTACTTAAACTTCGTCGTATTATTTATTTATTAATTATTTTCCTATTAAAAATTATAATTAACGAGCTGCGACAAATGGAGACGAAAAATGTTATTTTTTTCTCTTCTGATTAATGTACATTTGTTTCTTCAGATTGAGACCATCTCTTTTATTTGACGATTTATTTTATTTTTTTATTTTCCCTTGCTTTACAGTATTAAGTTGCCCTTTGGATCAGTTATTTGATGTTGTGCCAGCAAATGTAGTGCCAGTCATGGAAGGTGTCGCCTCTGATACCCTGCCATACAACTTTACTTTACGTTTGACTTGTGAAGACAACATGATGCTTAGTGGGTCAGATGTAGCCAAATGTGGACAGGATGGAAAGTGGCAAGTTTCCAGTATACAGTGTAAGATTTTATCTATTCTATAATGTTTTTTTTTTAAATTTTCTTAATTACAATTATAAAATGCGTCAGTTTGTATGATATGTCATGTTGGTTTTCATTAAACTTCTTGCAGAAGGCACAAATGAAAGAAACTTCCAGTTATTTCTATTAAGATTAACTTATTCATATCTATGGAAAAACAAACTTCTAAAAAATTACAATCAGGTTTAATTTGAAATTAATATGAATTCTCTGACTGGTGATAGAAACCTTCCATTTCCTTATGACGGTGCTACTCGGGAACAAGTCTGCGTTTGCTTAGAAGGCAAATACGATTGGATGAATTGCATAAAAACCATGCATAACCACATTTGACTTTATTGACTTATCCATCGTCATATTTTAAGGAACATTCTTCTTTCGTGATGACTGCTCGACATATTCTTTATTTAAAATAAAAAATATGTAAAGCAGTCAAATAGCATGCAAAACATAAAAGAGCATGTAATAAAATAATGCTACATTCATTTTCGTTCATAGTGTTTATTATTGTTTGTACATTCCATACCTTGTACAACAAGAAATCTCTTTCATAAATAATTGAAACCGTAATAATGTAAAATTTATTATCGAATTTAAATTTATAGTTTAAAATTCAATTTCTTGTTAGAGAGAAACTTAAAGATTGCTCAGAATTTTACAACTTTTCGGCTACGCAAGCCAAATCCTCATAGATTGCATACATTTAACAGAGTATTGCAAATGCGTATTTTGTATCTCCCAGCAAGTACTGTAGAATAAATTGAAATGCATTTAATGATATTAGCATGAAAGTCTATCAGAAGAATTCATTCTTTCGTCCTCGAAATTCCTTGTTCTAAGATTTCCCGTGTACTGTACATTCCGGTATTATTTTCAGTAATTAGTAATTATAGGTGGGAAAAGGGAAAATTCTCGTCGACAACATTTTTTTTATTAAGGTTATAACTATATTTACATGAATTAGCGATGGAATTTTCAGTTTTTTTGAAAAGCAAAAATAAACGGTTCGAAATAAATAACGAATAAAATAACCATTACAAAAAGCGGATCGAATCAACATGAACGAAAAGGAAATCAGTATCTATTTTCTGAAGCGATTTCTAGAACAAAATTCTCAATGCTGTTACTTATTGTAATGCTCGTTTTCTCATTATATTTTCAGAAGTTTGCTCCTCTTATCGATAGGAATATAAACAACTCGTGTACTTCACACCTCTTCTCCTTTTAAAAAAATATTCTACTTGTTTACAAGCTTAGCTGAAAGTTCAGAAATATAAAAATAGCTGATAAAAAATTGGAAAATAGCTGATTCATAAACTTCACACCCCTTCTCCTTTTTAAAAATTTATTATACTTGTTGACAAGATTATGTGAAAATTCAGAAATATAAAAATAGCTGATAAGAAATTGAAAAATAGATGACTCATAAACTTCACACTCCTTCTCCTTTTTAAAAAATTATTCTACTTGTTGACAAGCTTCGCTGTAAGTTTAGAAGTATAAAAATAGCCGATGTACATATAATAACCGGAGTAAATTAAATTATATATACTGCAACGTCTTTTTTTTGTCGCATTCGAAATTAAAATATTATATTCTGGAAGGTAATATTTATGGCATATTAAATGGCTTTAACTCGCATGTTATATTCATGCATATTCGTGTTACAGAAAAATGAAAATAGGAATTAAATTGTTTTATGTGAATTTTTTTTTAGGTTAGTTTGGGCTTTTGTGGAGGGGAAAATGATTTTTACCTCTTATTCACCACTGACATAACTACATGGTGTGCAAAATTCTGTTTGTTGTCATTACATAACAACTCTATTTTATAGGTATATCTGGTTGCGTCCTTCCTAGGATAGAAAATTCTGAACTGATAATTGAGCCAGATAAGAGCTTTTACAGATTCGGAGAGTCCGTGGTTTTATCCTGCAGTACCGGCTATGTCCTCAATTCTGATGCGGTCAGACTCATGTGCTTGGGTACTTCCTGGTCAGAAAATGTGCCCGAGTGTCGAAAGAAGTGAAAAGGAAAAATGAACTGAAATTGTTTCTTTGAAAATCTGTTCAGAAACTCCCCACATTTGTGTTTTGTAAATAATACATATAAAATTTTAAATAGAGAATGTATTGCAAATTTTTTATAAAATAAAATTTATAAATGTTATTGGAGATTGTTGTTAAGATTAGACAAATGTTGTTGGTATGATTATTCTCTCAGCGTATTTATTTTGTGACAGGACATTTTAAACTAAGGATTCCTATCTCAATTGAGATCCAGCACATGATTTTTACGGTCGCGGAAGCACTAGGAGAAAACAAAGCAGGCAGTCATTCTTATTTAAACGATTTCCGTAAAATTTTTACAAATAAATGTATTTATTTAATTTTTTTATGATCGATTAATGCTTCATTTTCTGTTTAGTGTTTCTACATAACAGGGTGATTCAAAATAAAGTTGAGTCATTGAGAGGACAAATCAGGTTTACGAAAACAAAAAAAAATATCGCAAAGTAACATAGGATTGCTAACGCCCTCTGGGGAGCCTGCACGTGCTTGAGTTTCAAAATGCAAGGACGACAGACAATAACCAATCAAGGAAAGTTAATATACACCTCATTTTCAAAGAAATTACTTAAGCAAGAACAATAATATAATAGGTTAGTGGTGGAGAACCTACAACCCGCGGGTCAGACACTGACCCATCGAAGTTTTTTAAATGACCCATTCAATGGTTTTTATAAATTTATTTTTTATATCATAAAAGAGAGAACAGACAATCTAAAATAGTAAAAAAATTATGTATAAATATCTAATGTCGAATTTATAAAAAAAATCCCCAAGTGGATGTTGGCTAACTTATTTTCTATCGTTTTTCTGCACCTGGTGCTGCAATTCATCCCATTAATATAAATTTTTTGATGTCGACCTTTAATTTTCGTTCTTCACTCGCAAATGCAAAAGCTGTAAAACAAAAAGGAAACGTAATTTTTTAGAGGGTTTTAAAAGCGAGAACAAAAAAAGGGGGTCACTTGTCAAGTTTTTCTGTTAACGAATTTTTGGTGTTTCGAAATTATTATTACCCTTTTTACCACACCCTCCCCTTTTAAGTGACGCTACTGACTTAGTGGCCCACGGGCTAATATTTAAAAAAATAATGAACAAAATTTGACCCATTTCTCAAAAAGTCTCGCCATGGATGGTCTAGTGAAAATATTACTTGTACTTATTTGTGAGCACACCGCTGTGATGTAGTGTTGGGAAAAATATATTCCTTCTCTTCGCCATTTTTTTTTTATCTCCGGACGGAAAGCTCTGAGTTTTGCTGCGAATTTATGGGAGGGTCTTTGACCCCTTCTGCATTTTCCTTTGGAGACTGGGAGAATTTTCTCGAAGGGTGAAGTCCCGGCTGTGGTTTTTGACCAATGGTCATTCAGTTGGGGACTTCGGAAAGAGATTTTTTGGGTTGCTGGACAGATTGGACGCGGACAGAGACGAGGTCATGAAGTGGTAAGACAAGGTGGAACGTAATTTTCGACCGGGGGCCCTCGGGGCCTCCCACGGCCAGAACAGTGAGGATGAATTCGCAAAGATGATCGGTAATTTAAAACTGTCTGAACCTGTGTGAAAAGTGTTGATATTGATTAACGGATGAGGGTATGGGTGAATCCTAAAGAAAACCGGGTTCACATTTCGAGTTGGAAATCTGGCGCTTATGTTTTTGAAAAAAGGAAATTCATAGCTTTGATGATTCGCTGCATTGATTTGTGTCAGTGATGATAAGAATCGCAATTTATCAATCCGTCAAAATTAGTCCACGACAAACAGTGGTCCAGTCCTCAAGTAAGATGAATTACACTAAATATTTCGTTTTGAAACTTGTGTTAACTAGCTAAAACTGGGTTCTTAATACGAGATTTCATTGCCGGGGAACAGAAGTTGTGTGTTGAAAATATATAGGCGGGAGAAGTAAGTCATGCCTCAATGATCTGGATTTTTTCTTTAGTATTGTCTGTTTGTGTATATGTATTTACTTGGTATGATACTTAATATGATGGTGAAATGAAACTTTTCTTAATTGCATGCGTATGGAATTCATTCGCTATGTTTTATGACATGGAATAAGACATTGAATTTTATTTGAAACAGTTATGTTACTTTAATCAAGATAACTTTCAAGCGAATGATATTGCTGCAATTATGATCATTTATTTTCTTCCGTAAACTTCAATTTGGGTTGACTTTATGATGTAAAAGGTTTAAGTGAAGTGATCATGTTATATGTAGTCTGGAAATAAATATGTGTATCTGTGAATGGCATTTGCTTTAATTCTTTAAATTTCATCCAAAATGCCTCAAGTTTAGATTTAAATTGGCTTCTAAAACAAAATCCTGGATTGTGTTTTTAAATTTTAAGATGGATCATTTCAATGTACTGTTGTTTATTTTTAATGATTTTTTTAATAAATGTATGTTATTCAGGTCTGCACAGGTTGATTTAATGTAGGAGGACAGACTCCTTAAAAAATTTAACTTAAAACTTCTCTTTTGAATTAATCTTGTTCTTATTCGAATGTTCAAAATTTTACAGTTAATAATTGTTTTCCTTTGTTAAAAGATCTCATGTAGATTGAGCATCCATAAGGTATGGCCTGGATGAACACTGGGTTATTAATAAAACACAACGCGTAAAATTTATTATTATTATTATCATTTACTTGTCTTGGGCTAAGCCCATCATTTTTTAAGATCCAAAAACCTAAATTAAAAATAAATTTAAAGTAACCAATACCACAGTGACTATAACTAAAAATAAATTGTTAAAATTATTGTAGAAAAAAAAATAGCTATGATAGTTTTTTTTTCAGTTTGAGTCAAATTACCGTCCGTTTTGGACAAGAGTTATTTGTGAACGGTCTTCGTTTGTTGGAAACATAATCAGTTCCATGAATAGGAATTCTTGAGCCAAATATTTTTTTTTGTCTCGCACTGTATTGCAACGACAATCCAATTAAATTTCAAGAACTAGGTGGAGTGGTCTCCCCTACACTTTCTCGTATACGCCCTAACACGAATGGGGAAAAACTACGAGAAGCGGCAGTAACACGTGTCATTTCTTAACACAGGTGGGAAAAACGCTCCAGGCGGTCGCGCCTTTTTATGCGTTGTAGAATGGTGATGCAATTTGAAAGCCTCTTTTTCAACCCATTGAAAAAAAATTGGACACAGATATACTAGGTTAGAAGACCACATACCAAATTTCATTTATCTAAATCATTTCGTTTAGGAATTATCGCGTTCACAAGCATGCGATTATATAGACATAAAGACATTACTGATGATAAAGCTGTGTACAAAATTTTATCTATCCAGCTATTTAAGTTTTTGAGTTATCGTGTTCATATGAACACGGACAGACAGCCCGACAGACTTTCTGTGGACGGATTTCGTCCAAAATTTGATAGATATCTACTAACTTTGTGGAAAGCCCATATATCAAATTTCACCCCTTTAACTCTAACCGTTTTTGAGTTACCCTGTTCACAGATACGCAAACAGGCATAATTCCAAAATTGTGTTTTTCGGATTCAGGGAGATCTAAAACGTGGAGATTCATCAAAATATCGAGCTCATTCTAACTGTATGATATTGTTATAAACATGGAAAGTCGCTTCCCAGCAATGTGAGTCTTATGGTTGGGAAGAGAGTTTTACAGGGGTAAGTATGAGATGCCCGACAGCAGCCACGTCTGGACCCCTGACCTTGGCGACCATCTTGGCGACTTCTCCACGAAATATGGGATATCAAAGGTGCTGGAATTTTCTCGATATCTGTATTAGCAGAGGAGATACGCTTGAATGTACTAGAAGATTCCATGTGACGTCACGGCCTGCCGCGGGAGACTATATAAGGAGAGCGCTTGGATTACGGAGTGTGTGTTGATCGACTGGGATCGCCTTGGAGAGCGAACGTCTTTGGAGTTCTCTCCGCTGTGTGAGCTAGTAAACTGTTAGAAGCCGAGCGGTAGTAGCGTTGATCCATTGGGAACGACTTTAGAGTTTCATCCGCAGTGCGAGCTAGGAAGCTGATGAGCTGAGCGCTATTGAAAGTGCAGTTATTGTCATTACTAGTTATTTGCTGACTGTTTGTGTTGTTAGATAACAAAGTGCTGAACTGTTATTACCTGTGAATTGTTGTCTGTTTACATTGGTAATCTGTGCAAGAACTATTGTTTCCTGTACCTGTGCTACGTGTTTTCTTGCATATTTGTAAATAAACCTTCATTCTCCATTATCCTGCGTGTTGGACTGTTTACACCATACACCCACAGTAAGACTTTTGTAACAATATACACTATATGCCCAAAAGTATCCGGACACTTGCAGACTTTCACATTTTTTAGAATTTCTCGGGAATGGTTTAACTGACTGGCTTTAAACGTCAGACATGTGAAGAATAGACAATAACTCACATTTTACATTGAAGATTCGGTCCTGAGGGCAATTAGAGGACCGTCTACAAACTAATGAACACAAAAACGTTTTTGGCCCACCCCGCTTCACAGAATACTGATAACAGGATCAAACTTTCAGAAAAATGGTAATGCGTAATGTGCATAATAGGTATAGGAATTTTCGTAAACTCAGCAAAAATATTTGGGAAGATATAAAGGTTTTCTTAAAAATTCTCAAATTTTCCCACCTGTTTTTTGTTTATAACATGCAGAGGTTTTTGTTATATTATACGAAACTTACAGAAAAAATGACAATTTATTAGAGAAGGATTTTGTAAAAATTTGGAAAAGAATATTTGAATATTACAGGAATTAGGAGCATTTTTAGTAAATAATGTTTTACTGCGCATGCGCGAAACATAGTGAAATTTTTCTTTCACAACTTTAAAGCCAGATATATAGGGCAGTTTATATAAAGAATTCAGTTTAATATCATTAGTATTCAGAAAGATATAGGCATTACAACGAGCAGAATTTTAGCTCCTGTCGAAGAGAAGCTAAAAGATGAGGGGCTGTACACAAATGAAACTTAAATTTAAACTCATATCTTTAAATAGTTATATTGTATTGTATAGTGGTTAGAATTTGCTGAATACCCATGAAGACTTATCAATTACGTGCATAACTTAAATTCCAGCTAATAAAGCACTATAAATAACAAAAATTTTATTACTTTAATTATATTATTTACATGATTATTAACAAGTTACATATTACGATATTACGGCCAAACGATATTTTTAAATATATTTCTTTTACGGCGAGATGATTTTTTATCTAATTAATTTCTTTTCTTAAAATATTTTAATAATTCTACATATATATTTTTTATTCGTTACGAATATTAGATGTTTTCATGGGTATTCAGCAAATTTTAACCGCTATACAATTCAATATAACTATTTAAAGATATAAGTTTAAAAAATATCAATTTGTTTACAACCCCTCATCTTTTAGCTTCTCTTCGACAGGAGCTAAAATTCTGCTCGTTGTAATGCCGATATCTTTCTGAATACTAATGATATTGAACTGAATTTTTTATATAAACTCTCCTATATGCCTGGCTTTAAAGTTGTGAAAGAAAAATTACACTATGTTTCGCGCATGCGCAGTAAAACATTATTTACCAAAAAATGCTCATAATTCCTGTAATATTCAAATATTATTTTCCAAATTTTTACAAAATGCGTGTCTCTAACATATTGTCATCTGTTCTGTAAGTTTCGTATAATATAACAGAAAACTCTGTTATAAGCAAAAAACAGGTGGGAAAATTTGAGAATTTTTAAGAAAACCTTTATATCTTCCAAAATATTTGTGCTGAGTTTATGAAAATTCCTGTAAAAATTATGCACATTAAACATAACCATTTCTGAAAGTTTTATCTTGTTATCAGTATTCTGTAAAGTGGGATGGGCCACAAACGTTTTTGTTTTCATCAGTTTGTAGACGGTCCCCTAATTGCTCTCAGGACAGAATCTTCAATGTAAAATGTAAGTTTGTGTCCATTCTTTACATGTCCGACGTTTAAAGGCAGTCAGTTAAACCATTCCGGAGAAATTCTAAAAAATGTGAAAATCTGCAAGTGTCCGGATATTTCTGGGCATATAGTGTAATCAATAGAAGGGAAAAACGGAAAACTTTTATTTATTTTCCCCCGTGTTATCTATGAATAAGAAAATCTTTTTTTTTTAATTCCGAAATAATTCAGGAACCTTATTGATGTTAGAACCTTATAGAAGTCATTTTAAATTTGTCTAATAATAAATAAGGTGTGGAAAAAATAAAATGAAATAAAATTTTGAATTTCACAGACATAACTTTAAAACAGATAAAACGAAATTCAAATTTTCGAAAAGAGTGGTCAATCTAACTGCGATGAAGAAAAGGGGTATCATTAGCTGTCACATTACGCTGTCCGACTGGCCAGGGCTACCACTGGCACAGCTCTGTGGTTTATTAAAACATTTAATGGCAGTTAATTCAGCACTTTTTCAATGAAAATTCACATTTTGCCAATGATGTTATTAAAACGTTGGAACATTGCCTTCGGATTTCCGTTAACTGCGCGCTTTTGTTTAAAACATCATGATGATGAATTTTGCATCTTTCAGGCTAACGAGCTCGTTATGATTAGAAATTTCAATTTTTATCAGAAATTTGAGGTGCAATTTCATCACTAAAAACTTCAGTGAATATTTTGTCACTTGAAAATTAAATCAAATTCATGGAAACTATCAATCAGAAAATAGAAACAAAAGCATTGTATGTTTCCGTCGAATACTGACAAATATCGCAAAATAACGTTAAATTTTGTAAAAATGAAAAGAACAGTCCTAAGGAAAATGGTATTTATAAGGGGAATATTGGATATATCTACAGGAGGAATATTGAATTGGTCAGTACCTGCAAATAACGTTTTATTCTTTGGATAAAACCAACAAACAACATTTTATCTATAGGTAGGGTAAACTATGGATTATTGACACTCGTTTAAATTTTTCTTACATTTTTCGAATATTTTGTTTCCTAGCATCATAAAAAGATATGCCCTTAAGAATAAGAAATGTTGTGCATATGCTAAACTGATATCACATTTAATGATAAAATAAATGTATTTCATGAAATCATCGATATTTCAAGTATCCCTAAAAAGGATACTTGACAATAGCGGTAGGGATACTTGATCCTATACGTAAAGAGTACTTAAATTCATTCGATAATTTGTATTACGCGAAATTCATATATTAGGTTAACGTTACTGAATTGAAAGCGTAGAAATTATCAAACAATATTAATGAAACTAATATTAAAAATGAAAAAATATGACAACTATAAAACGCAATTGTTATTAATAAAAATCTAGTTAATAGATTAAATTAGTCTAGTCATTAAATCAAATCTAGTTAGTAAATTAAATTATTTCAAAATTAAATAAGCAATTACAACATCGATTTAATTAAATGATAAAAGTTATAGAAATGGAACTGAGAAACTAGCAACGTCATAAGCAAATTGAAGAATTCCTGGCTTTCTAAAATTGGAATGGAACAGAATAGTACCAAAATGAAAAGAAAGTATCTAAAAAAATATTGTACAAAACAAGAATCTGAAAAGCTCAATAGGCTTTTTCGGTTCTCCTAATATTGTAATGGAAATAAAAGCGAAGAAGAAAAATATATTCTACGAGAAAATACAAACCAACAAAAAGACGAACTCAACCAAAATGGCGAAACGTTAAATAAAACCAAACTATGATAAGCAGTTCGAGAAAAATATATTTATTAATATAATAAATGAATAAAAATCTTTTATTTACGGCGAGAAAAAAAAATGGAATAAATAAATTCAATTCTTTTAAAAATTATTACTAAAATAATACTTTGAATTATTTGAAATTATCTCATTAAAAAGAAATTTTATTCTTTAAATAATTATATACAAATTATTTTGAAATGATTATTCTCATATAAAACTCAATTGCCAAAAATACTTGCCATTATGCCGATAATCAAGGCGAGGAGCTCCACTACAGTCATTCAGCGTGGTTATTTTAGTTGTCATATTGGCGAAAACTCCATTACACTAGAAAAATGATTCCAACCATACAATATACTTCGGCAAGCTACGAATATCGAAGCTGCAGTAAATATAAAAAAGTACGTACTTTTATCAGTGCTTGATTTGTAAAGTTTCTGCGCTCAAATGAAGAATTTTTTATTTTAATTATTTTTCTTTTTGTAATCTTAACTTTTTAAATTCATACTTACACTATATGCCCAAAAGTATCCGGACACTTGCAGATTTTCACATTTTTTAGAATTTCTCCGGAATGGTTTAACCGACTACCATTAAACTTCGGACATGTAAAGAATAGACAATAACTCACATTTTGCATTGAAGATTCGGTCCTGAGGGCAATTAGGGGACCGTCTACAAACTGATGAAGACAAAAAGGTGTTTGGCCCACCCCGAATCACAGAATACAGATAACAAGATGAAACTTTCAGAAATGGTAATGTTTAATATGCATAATATTTACAGGAATTTTTGTAAACTCAGCTCAAATATTTGGGAAGATATAAAGGTTTTCTTAAAAAGTCTCAAATTTTTCCACCTGTTTTTTGCTTATAACATACAGATTTTTCTGTTATAATATACGAAACTTACAGAAAAGATGACAATTTGTTAGAAAAGCATTCCTGTAAAACTTTGGAAAAGAAATGTTGAATATTACAGGAATTATGAGCATTTTTAGTAAATAATGTTTTACTGCGCATGCGCGAAACATAGCGTAATTTTTCTTTCACAACTTTAAAGCCAGACATATAGGGCAACTTGTATAACAATATTCAGTTCAATATCTGTAGTATTCAGAAAGATATCGGCATTACAACGAGCAGAATTTTAGCTCCTGTCGAAGAGAAGCTAAAAGATGAGGGGTTGTACACAAATTTATATTTTTTAAACTTATATTTTTAAATAGTTATATTGAATTGTATAGAGGTTAGAATTTGCTGAATACCCATGAAGACTTATCAATTGCGTGCATAACTTAAATTCCAGCTAATTAGGCACTATAAATAACAAAAATTTTATTACTTTATTTGTATTATTTACAGGATTAATAACAAATTACATATTACAATTTTACGGCCAAACGATATTTTTAAATATATTTATTTTATGGCGAAACGATTTTTTATCTAATTAATTTCTTTTCTTAAAATATTTTAATAATTC
>BGPR01006156.1:62290-83735 GCA_013235015.1 Araneus ventricosus | reverse complement strand
CCAAATTACCTAGTCCTGGTGCTGACATGCACCCCCACACAAGGACACCTCTACCGCCATACTTAACTGTTCCAACTAAGTTCTTGGGATTAAGTTCCTCATTTTTCTTTCTCCAATACCATTATACATCTATTGGAACCAAAAATGTTAAATTTGCTTTCACCTGCAAATAAGACATTATTCCAATACGTTTCGGAATTATTTTACATTGATTTTGCTAAGGAAAGCCTAAGCTTTCTGTTTTTTGCACTGACAAAAAATTTTCTACGGGCAGAACGCCCATTTAATCCAGCTGCTCTGAGAACTCATCGAACAGTTTCAGGTGAAATTGAAGTAGAAAATTTTTCATTAAATTCTGCAGAAACTTTTAAAGCACTCAAACGTGGATTTTTCACAAATTTTCTAATTATAAATCTCTGATCATGTTTTGTTAACTTTGCCGCTCGACCTTGTTTTCGATCCAATTTTCTTCTTTAAGGCGTTTTAGCACATACTGCACTATAGAATGGGATAAATAAATTAATTTAGTGATATTCTGAACTGATTTACCACTGCTGTGATGAAAAATAATCAATTTTCGAATGCTGATTGTTGTTTCTTTATGACTACGAGCCATTTTAAAATAATAAATAGAATATTACGGTGTAAGCAAGCAAAAATTAAAGCCAAACGATTTTTTAAATGCCACCACAATGCGAAAATAAAAATAAAGTCATAGACGATAATTTAAATTATGAATTTATGAGAAAATATTTCAGTGTACGAAGACTTTTGTGAGATAAAAGGTTTTGTTACTTTTTGATTATTTATTTCTTAAAAATAAAGTTTTACTATGTTTTTAAAATATTTCATGTAGATTTGTTAATAATGGATTATAGATCTTATTATTAAATACCTATTTTGAAATATTAATATTAATTAATGGATAGAGCCCTATTTTATTGAAAATCGTAAGTGTATGAACACTTTTGGGGAGCCATTGTATATATATATATTTCAGAAATTTTCCATCATATTGAGAAATCTCTCATATTCCCTAAACGTTCTTATATTCTCAATGTCTGTTTCATGAAACATGTATTAGTCAATCATATTAAAAGTGTAGAAATTGTATTATTGAAAAAGCATAATCTTAAAAGCTAATGATTTAAGACATTTTATTTATATTTTGCTTATTTTATACTCTCAAGGTTTTATTTCCCACAAAATTTTGATTAAATAAGATGTTTTACTAGGCAGATGAATTATCTTTTGAAGAAGGAGATAATTTGTACATCTTGGATGTCAAAACTGATCCTAACTGGTGGAAAGCATCTTGCCATGGCAAAGTGGGCCTCATTCCTAGTAATTATGGTAATTTTTTTTTTCAACATACTTTATATTAACCCATTAATGCCCAAGTCACATTTTTAAACAGTGTTTTGTATTACATATCCTGAAATCAACTCGAAAAATATTTTTAAAAATCTTGCCTGAAAAATTTGTTTTATACCCTCTGAAGCTTAGTAGCTAGCTCTATTTAGAGAAAATCCTATTAATACAAAAATACTATTAAAATCTAAAATTATGTGAAATTTCAAAAGGAACTTTTTCTTACAATTGTATTTAATAGTGATATATTTATTAAATGCAAGTAAATTAATTGGTAAATAATTGAGCAAACTTACCCTTTTCTTCTCGTTGCAAAAATCTACTTTACGAGTCTGACTTGAAAATAAAAAGGCTACATTATCAACCGAACGCTTGATATGTGCTGCCATCAATTGAATATAAAAGAAATTACAACTAAAAAATACTTTTCTTGTAAAATTTATACTGAAAAAAATATTGGAACATTATACTTCCTGGAAGTTTTATGATGCATTTTTAGAAGCATCTCTAAAATGGGTTGTTAGGCTTAAATGGGTTAACTTCTAAAAGTGCAACAATAAGAAACAAAAATAAACTTTTTGACAAATCTTAAAATATACCAAAAACAGCTAAAATTGATGAATTGCAAATTATAAATGAATGAAAATTTTAATAAGGAGTGACTAGTATAAATAAATCCTTCAATTAAATAAATAGTGTTAAAAATTGAAGTTCAGTATAATTTTACAATATGTTCATTAATCTTGTCCAAGAGCTATTTAGTTAAATGGATGCATTTTATAAACATTTTGTGACCTTGTTCCTTTAAAAAGGCCTGTCTTTTAATTTTTTTTCTCCTGTGGTTTTATAATGCAGTTGAAGAAAATACAGAGGAAGTTCTTCATCCCTTACATGAAGCTGCCAAACGAGGAAACTTGACATTTTTGGAAGAATGCATAAATAATAAGGTAAGCTCATTATAATAATAAAAAAAATGTTTTATTTACTCAAGCTGTTTAAAGTTTTCCCCTGTACTTTCCGCATAATTAAATAAAATCATGAATGATAATACATTGAAATTATTTTAAGACATATTTATTGTTAAGAAAAATTAGAAAACTTCGCTTTTGATTGATTAATAAATCAATGGATATATATGTCTATAATATAAACAGATACTAACACCAGATATACGGGACCTGTCAATCTGATGGATTTAATTGTTATTTTTATATGCAAAATGAAATCTAGTGTTAATAGTGCAAATTATTATCGTATATGAAGCATATGACTAATATTTTTTAAAAATCCATTCTTTTTATGTGATATATATATATAGTAACATATTTAAGAGCTTTTTCCACACTTCCCAAAATATATAAGTTTTTTATTATTCTTTTAATAGTTTAATCAATATTTTAGGCATAAAATGTATGAAAAAGAAAGAAATAATAATAATTCATGTATTGATTTTATACTAGGTATCTGTAAATGGACTGGACAAAGCTGGTTGCACAGCTTTGCACTGGGCTGCTCATGCAGGAAATGAGGAATGCGTAAAACAGTTACTAAAAGTTCCTAATATAGAAATTAATGTTCAGGTAAATTTTATATCACAAATTCCATGAATTCTTAAATACTTATAAGTAGTATTTTTTATATATTTTTTTATTTATTGTCTTGTAATAAAATTCCCTATATTATCTAATTTTTGAATTTTTGTTACGTAGAACAAACTTGGTGACACTCCTTTACATTCATGTGCTTGGAAAGGACACAGTGAAATTGTAAAAATGCTTTTAGATAAAGGTAAATATTTAGCTTTCATTAATTATAATACTTACAAATTGTACAAAACTTGCACAGTGGTAGCTGCAAACTAATTTAATTAATAAATCTGCAATGAAATTTTTGAGTTTACTTTAGTTATATTAACGTCCTGTTTTGAAGCAACATGAGGGCTATTTGGGGACAGACCTCATAATTTTGAACTGCAGTCAGATAATGAGGACAATGCCTGAGCTGGCACCCCCTCTAGACTTTTGCACCACACCAGCCCCTCCCCTCCAGGCCTGCTTAAGCCAATTAAGCAGGCTGGTCCAGAGTAGGTTGTAGGCAATACACCAGCAGGAGGATGTTTGGTCACTATGTATGATTTAATGTGCAACATGCCCTATACATGCCAGATCTTCAGTGGAATCGGGTTTTGAACCTGGAAACCTTACCACTAGGCCACCAGGGCCCATGCAATTTTTGAGAAATTGCTGTTTGATACAGCATATTGGAAAGTGATTCTGATGTTTGACCTCGAGACTTGAATAAGTTTGAAAGCTCTTAAAAATAAAATATTTTTGTTGACATAGCCATGAAATATCATATAATTATAAATATCAATTTGCTAATGCAAAACCTCATCCTTTTCTTAAATTCTGTGATGATGAACATAAAAATGTAGAGAAATATTGAGAATAATAAATAATGTGATTTAAGCATCTGGTGAATTGATCTCATTTCATTTTGTGAATAATTGTAATACTTCAATAACTCAGCACAGAAAAGGCTATGAGTGGTTGCTTCACCAGTGAATGGTGTAATATATATTTTTGTGCAACATAAAGCTATTAAAAGTGTGCTATGAAATTCAACATCTTTTGTTTTGAAAAACAGGATTTCATTACACAGATTTTTGGTCGCTGGTGTTGAAAACTGAATTCTCTTCAAATATATCAATCACTAGCAGTACGTGCATGGCGTTGCCCGTGGAATCAGGACTTTAACAAAATGAAAAAAAAAAAAAAACCCGCCTACAATGACATGAAAAAGTTTTGAAAACAAAAGATACACATTATTTGATTTTCCTGCTTATTTTTTTTCTTTTTCGCCCTACAGTACAGGGTACATTAATGCAAAACAATATTACAAAATTGGAACATGAAAATGATTATTATACAGCAAGCAAAATATGAAATTGAATCCGAAAATAATAATCGAAGTAATTCATTCAGGTGAAGGTCATGACGTATCCTGCGCGTCCGCCGATCAAAATTGCCAGCTACGTTCCGAAGAGGTGCTTGCGCGAGGAACTTGATCGAGAATAATGACTCCCAACCGCCCAGAAAAAAATTAATAAAAAAAAATGGGAAAAGATATTTTAACCGTTCTTGTTTTAAATCCGACAGAACTGTTCTAGCTGTAAGCTGAAAAAAATTGAAAATAATAGTATTATTAGAAAGTCGGATGCAACAAATTTAAAAACAAAAATAACATTCCGATGCCAAAACTGACTATTTTTTAAAAATTTCTCAAAATTCAGTAAATTATGTTAGAAATTCAAAACTAACTTCATTAGAACAGAAATCGCGTTCTCTTTCCGATGATGTATCCATTTTTGTCATACAATTATTAGAAACCATTCTATTGAGAAATTAGTGCGTAAAATCAACCAAAACAACACAAAACATTAAATAAAAAAGTTTGTAGATTAACTTTTAAAATTTCAGCTTCGAGGTGCATTCAGTCACCATTACGACTACCTGTGTGCCAAATTTCATGGCTGTAAGTGCGATAGATTCGTCTGGACATCTCAGACAAACACACACACACAAACATTGCCTTTTATAAGTATAGATTTTTAAATAGACTACTTAACTAGTGTAATAATACACTGTGTAACTTTCCTCATGCTGTAAACTTAAGTCGTCACTGACTATAAAGTTAAAAATTGTGCATTTGCATTTCAGAATGGTGTCTTCAAGGTGTTTATTAGGAGAAAGAGGCAGAGAATCTTTAATTCAATCTTTTTGGCAATTCTTTAGATACTAGAAAAATTGTGCCCATCTAAGATGGGTTTTTAGCTTGCTAATAACCATATGTCAGAACCGATTGTAATAGATTTTCTCACGGAAGATGTAATACAAAATCTCGTGTACATTTTTTGGCATAATTTACAACAATACTTTTCATTGTTGAAACGAATATTGAATTTCGTGTTTCTATCTCATTAATGAAAGCTGAAGTAATATTCTGATACAATCATCCAATTTGCTTGTTCAATAATGAAGCAGACAAAAGGAGCGGGGTTTTTTAAAACTTCCACTCAGCATTATGTATAAAAATATTTTTTTAGCCTAACTTGCAACAATATTTTTCATTGTTGAAACGCAATTCAATCTGTTTTCATCGTTTAAACAAATATTTAATTCCATGATTCTCTTTCATTGTTGAAAGCTGAAGTAATATTATTATGCAATCATCCGATTGCCTCATTCAATAAGGACACAGACAAAAGGGGCGGGTTTATTTTAAGCTCCACCCCTCTTATACAATCATCTGATTGGCTTGTTCAATAATAACGCAGACAAAAGGGGCAGGGTTATTTTAAGCTCCGCCCAACATTAGAGACATCTCTGGGCTTTTCTATTACAGATTTATAATTTAAATACAAAGCATTATTTCGATCTTATCAGTAACATTCCAAATATATTGAATAAAGCAATTTATAATTTCTCAAGAATTTAATACTTATATAGTAAATGAAATTCTAATGTTATATGTTCATATTACTGGCTTCTATTTAATGATAAATTATTTCTGAAACTAGCAGAAAGCAACATTTTGTCTGGAATACATAAGAGACTACATTGGCATGTTATATAAGAACTTTGTTCATTTAACTATTTTATCATGCCTATATAATAAATATAATTTCTTAATTCAATTATCTCTTGAACATTCTTGCATTTTAAATGTATTGTTAATTTATTCTTAAAAAATACATGCGTAGGAGCTGATCCAACCTTGAAGAATAATGAAAACAAAACTGCATTTGATATCACTAATGACTCTGCTTGTGCTGCTTTACTTGAAGAATACCTAATGACATGTAAGTATTGCAAATCTGTTTTTAAATATAACTAATGGCATATTTATATTCAACATAAATTCTGTTACCACCTTATTTTTGTGATTAATTCAACATTTTCCTCATCATCATACTTTTCCTATACATAATTTGCTTTGTAGAGTTGACTTTATAACTTAAATGCTGAGTGTGGGCAGTATTTCTCTGGTTGAAAATATCTACAATTTTAACAATGCAATGTTTTACATTAAGGTCAAATAATTTAAATTTTTATTTCCATAATTTTATGCTGATTTTAAATTTGTCGTTTTGATATGCAAGATACCCTGTATAACATTATACAGGGTTCGTACGCGTCCTTAAAAGTCCTTACTTTTACATTTAGTCCTTATAAATCCTTATTTTTATGTCCCATTTTTAAAAAGTCCTTGAAAGTCCTTACTTTTTACTCTGCCATTATTAAAAAATTTAAAATTTCACCGATTATAGTTTTTCTAATTCCTCCTTCTCGGCGGCTGTAATCTCGGTCGACGTGGCTCTCGCGGAATGGGGTGGGGGGGGCGACACTGCTCGCATTCCACGAATACATATCCATCGCATACACTTTGGGAAATAAGGGAGGAGTTACAGATGGCCTTTATTGGTCCATGGTTCCATAGGAATGATTGTCAAAAGTGCTGTTACCATTTTTAGAACAGTATCAAAGTGATAAACCTTTACTTCCATTTTTTGCCAGTGATGTTTTTAAAACTTGTTAATGATTGCATTCAACATTTCAAAATTTTGAAACCAGAGAATGAAAGAATTGAGAAACCTGAGACTTTATGCAAATTCAACTTCAGTGACCCAAACTTGTATAATGATAAAAGTTAAGCGTATTTAGGATTTGCTGCAGAGCAACTAATAAAAGAAAAGATAAAAAATAAGGAATTAGCAGACAAGGATGTTTTCACACTCAGACAGGATAGTCGGAAAAACATCATAACAATGATAAAACATTTCATGCTGAAATGTTCTGTGAATTACGCACTAGTAAGACCTGCGATTTGCATTGATCCACAAGTAATGGCTGGATATCCCGAAAAAGCACAGGAAAAAATGAAAAAGGTATTGTTTGTGTTGTCGCAAAATAAACGTATTTTGGAAAAAGATTTGGGCGAAATTTTGTTACTCTATGCAGATTTTCTGTTAAATATTGTAAATCCAAATTCATTTTAATTTACTTGTTTCAATCCAAAGAGTGATTCCCTTGTTACTTTTTTACAAACTTATTTTAACAATAATCATTCTGAAAAAGTTTGGAAGATTATCAAAATGGTATTAAAACTGCCACATGGACAATGAGGTTTTTCGGTGAACAAGGCCCTGGAAATAGAAAATTTGAAAGATGCTTCATATATTTCCCAGCCTCTAAATCATGAATTTATTAAGCTGTCTGGTTTATGTATGACTTAAAAATTACTAAAGAAATGAGGACGGCTGCCACCTCAGCTAGAGCAAAATACATGCAGTATTTAGAAAGTGAAAGATCCAAAGAAAAGACTGAAAGAAAACAACTGAAACGAAAAACTTTAGAGGAGGAAATAGATTTTTTAAAACAAAAGAAAATGTTCCTCCAAACGGACCTACACCAAACAAATGAGAAAGCAAATGATTTAGCTAAGGAGGCTGAAAAGTCAAAGGACATAAATTTATTTATTCAATCGCACAAACTAAGAAAAACAATTTCTGAAAAAGAAATTAAAATAAATACCTTAGATGTAAAATTGAATGAAAAAAGTTTGGAATTAAAAGATATTTAATTTGATTACCAGTTTCATGGGTTTTTTTTTTTCATCAATTTATTAACTCATGTTTTTGGGAGTTTTGTTGTGTTAAATTTGTAATGTATCTTCTATGTAATTTATCATCTAATAGGTTGAATTTGCAAAAATGAGACATTTTGTTTAAAAATGCATGCGACAATTCGTTAAGTTTATTCAATTTCGAGGTCCTTATTTTTTGGTTTTTTTAGTCCTTAAAAGTCCTTGATAGTCCTTGATTTCCTTTTAAGGAAATGTGTACGAACCCTTTTATATTATATAACCTTCCTTCAACACGGTAACCTACAACATGGTTCGAGAATTAAGGAAATCTCCAAATAACAAATAATGTAATATAAGCTTAAAAATAAAGACAAGGAATTTAGAACAGCAGTTGAATCTGTTTCTTATGTGTCCTTTCCACTGAAAGAATTCTAAGTTAATATCACAATTAAACTAAATACTATGACAAAATTTATGAAAATTTATCTCTTGACTAAAGCCAACTTGTCTTGGCCAATTTATTTAAAACCAATTTTTCTTGGTGAATTTATCTCTTTGTCTAAAAGCCAACAATCTAAAATATAACAGGATTTTATTTATTTTACAAAATATACAGAATAGAGGCCAAGATTATGCTGAAAACATTCCACAGGAGAAACATATCTTATCAAATAGAAAATACCCTCTGTTAATAATTGACTTTAAAGTCAATGAAAACATTACTTTATATATATTAATGTTATACTTTTGGTGACGATTGCTTAGTTAAGATAGTTCTCTTTAATAATCATTGTAAAAATATAATGTTTTAAGTTTTGGAATCTGTTCTTATTCTAGTTCTTTATAAGTGGTCTTTAGTGGTCTCTTAGTTTTTCAGGTCTTTTAAAATGTTAATGATGCATATTAATATCATAAGGACAAAGGAGTTAAATTATCATTATTATTATATGTGCTTTTTAGTATGAAACAAGATTTGAAATCTTGTGCATGCCAACATTTAGAGTTTAGGATTTCTTTTATTTTAACCCCTTAACTGTTTCATTTTCTTTGTTATCTAATAAGATTATACCTTCTGTTTTGGAAAGAGGCTGCCGTTTTCATTCATCTCAGAAGGCATGTAATACTTGAGATGTGTATAGATTCTACGTAATTTTTGTGTAAAATTATAAATTAATGATTAAATTTTAGTTTTAAGACTGAAAATGCGATAATTCGATGCATGAGTATTCTCAAGTTTTTAAGTTAAGTGGTTAGTATACACTTTGTTTGAATTACTAACAAATTTTTAAAATTTTATCTCGGTTTGCTATATACAACTCACTGCCTAGCAGTGTCTACCAATTATGCATTTCACTTTCACACAGAAAACAGGGATAGGAAATATACCTCACCCCCTTCCATACACACTTGCCAATGTATTGGAGAAATATTCATTAAATATGTCAGTTTTAACTAAATATAAAATCCACATTTTTTATTTCCTAACAGAAAAATCAATCAATAAAATGCTATTATCTTCTCTAATTATTTTAAAAACATACTTTGTTATGTTATCAGGTTACTTTATTTAAATTAATGAGTAGATGAGTGAATGAGCTTGAATTTTCTTTTTTGAACATACATTTTTATAGGAAGTAGCAAATGAGAAGTATTTGGAAGTGTGAGTTTTGTGTTTAGAGTTTCAGAAGTGAATTTGCTTGTGGTCCGATATTTGCAAACATATTTCTGAGAACTTCTTAGTAAACTTTGGAATTTCCAGGGCTTTAATTGAGTTTCAATTAATATTCAAATAATTATTTCCTATTTTACAAATGGTTTTGAAAAAAAATTGTTGAAAAAGTAAGGTTACAAAATTTTTTTTTATGAAGCCACATTTTTTTTTTTTTTCCTTAAAACATTAGATGCCCTTAAAAATCAGCTCTTTAAAAAATTACTTTTATATAATCATTCTAAAGCTGTATTTTCTTTTTAGCACCACCTGTTGCTGCTGATGATTACGGAGACAGTGACGATTCTGAGTGATAATTATTTTTAAAGCAGTTTTTTATACAGCATTGTTTATAATATATATATTTTTTGAAATATATTTTTATATTAAAACAAAGTTCATATAATGAACTAGTCATTTATTAACAGAGCTTACATGATTGTATTAAGAGTTCTCACTTCGAACCCTCACTTGGAAATTAAAACTAGTTTTAACAAATCAATTGCCTTTATTTATGAGCCATAGAACAGAAATTTTGGACATATGACAATTTTATACAAAGATTCTTATTAGTTATCATTAATGTAACATCGAATTTCTTAAAGCTATTTATATACATAAGGCTTTTTTTTAAGTTTCTCTATATCTTTTTTGATGAAATAATTTTGCATTCATGCAATTAATTGCCTTTTTGTTACAATTAAAATCTGGAAATAGTTCTTAGAAATTAGCAGTTGCAATTTAATTTGAAATTACTTCCATTTAAAGTAATTATTAAAGAATCATTTTGTGAGTTTTCTCCCCTTCTTTTACTCATTCCAATATAAATAATTAACACAATAGAAATAATTTTATATATCTGTATTTATGCACTTTGTTTTCTTCTAATGTAATGGATGTATTAGGTTAAACCGTGCATTTTTTTTTTTTTTTTCCTTTGTATCAGCTAAATTTTGTTAATTATGTAAATATTTAATTTTTGATGCTTAACTGTATTTTTATATTTTTTTATCTCAAAATTTTAATGTATATATCTTATGTTTGTCATATATACATATTGGTTTTATATTAATATGTCAACATTTAATAACTTGATAAAATCAATAAATTTTTTTTTTCAAAAGCATTTGAAACTTTATATTTTACTTAAATACCACAATTCATCACAGATTTTTTAAAATTGTTATTTCTAATCAAAAACAAATATTTCTAAGAGAGAAATTGTTAATTTACTCGTTTTGGAAATACAGTCCGACCTCGAAAATCCAGAAACCTCTGAAAACCGGACGATTTTTTTCAACTTGCGACGAGAAAAAAAATTAGCTAAATAAATTTTAAACTAGAACGCTTGAGGAAGATGTGGAAATTCCAGTCATTCTTTTCATTTTAAACTACTATTTTTTTGTCTTTGTATCATTTTTTAATGTGTTTTTATTTTTGAAACGTGTTTTTATATGGAGTTGTTGGAATTGACGTCAACGTGTAGATCAGCATATGTCTCAATTGGTTGCGCATGGGCAAACGTCAGAGGCGTTACCAAGGCAACCATTTGCTGTAGCCTTGCGAATCCCTGGTCTGTTCTGAAGACGTCTGCACATGCGCGCTTAATTGTGATGTAGCTTACCTGCACAGTGGCATCAATACTTTGACATCTCTATTGGTTTCAGTAAGATACCTAAAATCCGGACCTTCCAAACCCCTGAGTAGTCTGGATTTTCGAGGTTGTACTGTAGTTACATTTCAAACTAAAATTAATATAGCACAAGTTTTTTGAGGGCGGGGATAAAAATAAAACATTTGATGCGTTGGTGATAAAATACATTCCTTCAGAATACATTTCAAAGAAAAAATAATTCTGGCTTGACAGGAAAACCACTACTTAAAAGAAAATTGTGTATATTTTACCTGAAATCCATACTTGATGTGACAGTAGATAAGTCATTTTTTATGTTAGAGTAATAGAAAAAAAATAATTTTAATCATTATTGATTGTTTCATTAAAGGAAAAATGGACTGATAACATTGGAAATAAGTTGGACCTCTATTTAACGAACCTCTATTTTGCGAATTTCTTCGTAAAAGAACCTCCAAATAGCAAAGTGCATTCTCTATTTAACGAGCTTTTTCATGTGGCTCAAAATTTTTTTCCTCCCTAATTCTCAAAATATTTCTAAAGATTTCAAACTTATTCTTTCCTGTAACACATTTTATGGTGATCAATGACCTTGAACTGGTTTTACCAGTCGCCTAACTCGCCAAGAGTAGTAAAATCATTGTCATTCTTTTCATTTCATCCAGGAAGTGCAACCTTTATCCACCCCACCCCCACACACTGTCCACTTCACTAGAAAAACTTTCAATATCCCCCTCAATGGAGCTGTCCCGTGTCCTTGAACTAGTCTCCCGTTTTCTAGATTGTTGATCAGAGTCGTGCTGGTAATTTCGGTTCTTGTAGCTGGAAAATATCAAAGCGAAAGTGCTTGAACATCAAAGAAAAAAATTTAATTCTTCGTGAGGTGGATAAAGGTGTGAAGAAAAAGGGATATTGCTTTAAAATTTGGTATTCCTTTAAACAGCTTTATCAACCATAATAAAAAAATTGTGATAAGATACAAAATTATGATTCATCGAGTTCTTGTTCAAAACGTTTAAAAACATGTGTCTATAAAGATGTGGATGAGGCAGTTTTGAAGTGGATACATACAATGCGAGAAAAAAAAGTGTTCTGATCTCTGGGTCTTTCATGATTGAGAAAGCTCTTCAATTTACGAAGGCATTGGGATATGACGAATTTTGAGGAGGCAATGGATGGCTTGAAAAATTTAAGAGAAAACATGAAATTATGGCAAAAGTAATATCTGGTGAAAGTAAAGACATTGATGATAATGATAGTGAAAATTGGATAACGGAGACACTGAGTAAAATTTTAAAACACTATAAGCCAGAAAACACCTTTAATGCAGATGAGACTGCTTTATTTTTTCAATGTTTGTCTCAAAAGACATTAACATTTAAAAAGGAAAAATGCTTTGGAGGAAAACAAAGCAAGATTAACTGTCATGTTAGGTGCAAATATGACTGGACATCAGAAATTGAAACCATTAGTTATCGGAAGAAGCAAAAATCCAAGATGTTTCAAAGGCGCAAAATCTTGGGAGGTTGATTATGACTTTAACAAAAAATCTTGGATGATGTCAGAAATTTGTGGAAAATTCGATCAAAAGTTAGACAAACGTATGACTGCAGAGTGTCGCAAAATTGCTCTCCTTTTTGACAATTGTCCCGCCCATCCGAAGGAAATCAACCAAAATCTCAAAAATGTTACAGTTTTTTACTTGCCACCAAACACTACATCAAAACTGCAACCAATGGATCAAGGAATGACAAAAAAATTTCAAAACACACTATCGCAAGAGAATAGTGCGAAAAGTTATCACTGCACTTGAGAACAATCAATCCATGCCAAAGATCAACTTAAGGGAAAGAATATGAGAAATTTCCAAAACATGGAACTATGATATCGCAGATCGTACTATTCGCAACAGTTTTGTCAAAGCTGAATTCTTTGTTAGCAATGAGAATTCAGCAAGTACGGAGGACAAAGACGATATTCCCTTAGAGGAACTTTAAAAAATGTGGATACAGCTACGGGAAAAAGAAGAAATTACCGACGATGTGCTGATTGATGATTTTCTTTCACTTGATTCTGAAGCTGAAACCTCGGAAACACCAACTGAATTGGATATTTTGAATAGTGTGAAAAATAAAAACAATACACTGATGAAGATGGAAATGATCATGATACAGAAATCAACAAACCTTCGTATGATGAAATGCTAAAATCATTTGAAACAATCCGACGCGGATTACAGTTTGAAGAAAATACGCCTGGTGCATTGCAAAGATGCGACGTATTATGAGGAGAAAACACTTTTTCAAACAAAAAACTCAGACAAAATTAACAGACTTTATCGTAATTAAATTTAAGGATGCATGTGGTAATGTGTGCTTAAAATTGCTTGTTATAATAAATGCGATAATGTCATTAAAATTCATTAATTTTAATATAAAATTATTTTTTAAAATTGAAAATACAGTGTTCTCCCGGACAATGTTTTGTTTCATTCTTGTTTTCCATGCAGATTTCTTTTTGATGGGTAAGATATATAAAACAAATAGATATTAATTTTCAAAATAAAGGTGTGATAATTACTTTTTTTAATAATATTTAGTGTTTATGAATTTAAAATCTGTTTTGTGTAGTTTAAAGTATTTTAAAAGGTGAATCTCTTTTTAACGAATTTTCCATATAACAAGCTTTTCTTCGTGATTTAGCGACTTCTTTAAATAGAGGTCCGACTGTAATTATATCTGCTTCACTATTCTTGCAGCTATGTGCATTACTAACATTTCGTTTAAAATGAAAGATGTTGGAATAATTAAGAGCCAAAATAAATACAAAATTTTATTTATTTTTTTACAGTTTACTCCTTTTCGCTTCTTTCAGGACAATCTTCTGTAAGTGGAACATCCTTGTTATTTTCTAATTGTTCAATATTTAGTGGTAACAGATCTCCCAAAGAGCTTGATCTAGCACAACGATAAGCATGTCTAGAAAAGAATATAAATTGCATTAATCAAAAAGTAGAACAAGTTATGAATTCTGGTATAATTATAAGTAGTTAAATCATAAGTAACGAGTTCCATTCAAAACACTTTAATCCAATATTCTTTATACTAATATATATAAGATGCCCACTCTAAATATGGCTCAATAGCTAATTCATAAACAGTTAGGGATATGGAAAAATGCTTATTATTATTTAAAAGAATTATAACTTGTGCTTTACGAATACATAAATACATTCCTGAAAGAATTACAAAGACTAAATTTTTATATAGTCCCTTGATCCTAATAGTGATATTTAGTACAATATTTTTGACATACTAACATTTCAAACCAAAAAAAAATCTACTCTTCTCTGGCTAAAACTGACCCAGTTATAGAACTTTGAATATTGCTGTTTTAAACCATTTCAGTGGCTGTCTCAAAGTTCTCCAATCAGTGTGCAGCATTTGCTTGATGCAGGCACTGTTTGGTTTAAAATTATGAGTCGTTGAAATAATGAGTTTTTATTTCTTTCTTAGAAATGAAATAAAAACTTTAACTGTGCTTTTAATTTTAACAATACAGTAGAACCCCGGTAATCTGGACACACGCTAATCCGGAACCCTCGGTAATCCGGACGGTCCATGGAGAATGATGCAAACCCGAATCCTGCGCTGATCCAATCCATGGATCAGAAAATATCGAACTGGGATATCGCAAGTTGCTTCTTATGACGATTCTCAATGATCCTCTGCACAATGAAAACTTGGGAAAAACACAGACATATGTAAATTTAAAAGATGTCGTGTTCAGTCTTGCTAACTGGGCATCTGTGTCTACATTGCTGATCAACAAGTCGTGGAAAAATTTGCTTCCCAGTTTTATTGATTCTCCGTCAAAATTTCTCATTTTGAGGCTAGGGCGGCACTCAACACTTCATTACAGTGGGCTGAAGAGCAAAATTTTGAAGCACACGGAAATTATGCTCCTCAGACGTCTAAGAGACCGCGCATTTGAATTAAAAATTGCAATGGCCGCGCAAAGAAAAATCTCTGACTTTTTTGGACACTGATTATGTTCATTCACTTGCATATGTAGTAATTATGTATGTACATATCATGTTCATACTGTATCATGTTCATTCAATTTATCCATACAATATTAGTTCATACAAATATACCATAGTACCTATACATACAATTTTTGAAAAAAGTATTTTACGTTATTTTTAAAAAATCCCGCTAATCCGGATGTCCATGTGACTGAATTCATCCGGATTACTGGGGTCCTATTGTAATTAGAAATAAAGTTTATTAAAAAAACTGATTAAAAAATTGCCTCACCTGCCATGTCTAACTTTTGTGATTGTTAGTTCCTTTAACATTCCATCACTGCAACATGCACGACAAATTACAAATCGAGATTTTTTCAAGACAGGTTGCACAATCCTAGGCCATATGTTGCTGTCTATAGACAAATTTAAAAAATAAAATTTCATGAAATTATAAAGAAATACAAATAGATATATTGTTCAAGAAACAAATAGCAAAAATAGTTGAAAAGAAATCTTTGTGGTGCAAAATTGAAAGTTTAGAAAAGCCTGATCCTAAGCCTAAGAGAAAAACGCTTCTTGCCTTCATAACTATTTTGGTAATCTTATATTTTTCTTTTCTCTTATGTTTCCTAGCTACTTTAGTAAAATGTATGAATAATTGTCAAATTTTTAAATTTCCATTTAAAGCAACTAAAATTATCAGTTTTATTAAGAAATTCATTTCAAGATATTTATCCATGCCTTTTCCCAATCTTTCTGCAAAATTTCTAATTGCTGTAACTCAAAATTGAGAGATTTGTATATATATATATTGAATTTCTTGAAAAGTACTGAACAGAAGGTAAAACTAATGCTCCAAAACAAACAACTCCCAAACAAAGATCCGCAAGTATCGAATACCTAAATGTATAGATGTGGGATACGTTTAGATGAGCAGGCTTTTTCTGACAAGCTGAGAGTCTGCAACAAGGCCACCATCGCCAAACAGGTTATGAATATTTTATCAGTAGGAAGAATGCCTGCATAAGGTTCTCCAAGAGCCACAGTGGCTAATCTGAAGATTGAGATTTGTTTAAAATTGCCCTCTTTAGAATATTTTATAATTATAGAAATTAACAATATTTAAACCTTAAAAATTCAATTCAGGTATACCAATATATCTTCAATATAACATTAATAAAAGCTTTATATCTCTTATCCCTAAATAAGCAATACAAGTTTAACCCCTTGCGGTCGATGCCACCTCTGTGGCGGCATTGACCGTAAAGGGTTAAACTTGAAACTTTAAACTGATTGGAAATTTGCTATGTAAATGCCAATATGTAAAACCCAATTTAGACAGACTGATCATTTGACATTTATACATGCTGTTTAGATATAAAAAAAAATCAAATACCCTTAAAAAGTTAAATATTAATATTAAATAGAAAATGCTTCATCAGAATTATTTTTAAACAGTTGGAAAAATGGTGCTGTTGTTTTGAAAAACTCCTTTAAAGGAATTTAATTTATTTATTAAAGGAAATCTATCGATGGAAGAATATAAAGTCTAACAATAGTTACTGGTCATTGAATGGGAATTTTTTGTATAAGGTATAGAATAACTTGCGCCATGCCTCAACTAATGTTTAAATAAAAAAGGTGATTACGTTGAAAAGTAGCTCTTGTATTGAACTTTAGTGCACTTACATCTTTATTATAAAATTTTGATCGTTTTGTTTTCTGTAGCAGTGCAACTAACTTTTTAATTGACCCTCGTTCTTATATTGATCTTGGTTCATGAAAGGAGAAATCTTTGATAAAATCTTTATGAATTTTGTTAATTAGAATTTACATTTAGTTCAACTTTCTAATTGTAACCAAATTCAATTACTGTAAGAATAAATAAACCCTAACCCAGGCTCTCAGGGCAGGGTGAGCCAAAGTCTCTTCCAAAATACATGTAACAAATAGACCAGTTGACAAGATCGGCGATTTTGATGAAACTCGGTACACAGGTTCATCATCAGCCAACTTGAAGTACTGTAGGGATAAATAAGCCCTAACACAGTTCCTCAAGCAGAGTAGGCCAAAGTCTCCAAAATACATGTAACAAATAGGCCGGTAGACATGTTTGGCGATTTTGATAAAACTTGGCATGCAGGTTCCTCATTAGTTACTTCAATTACAGTCGCGGGGGAAAAAAATTAACCATCCAGCATTATTCTTCCTTTGTTCATCGGAAATTAAAACAAAAGGTACTAAATTTCAGGAAATAACGTCCACTAAACTATTCCATATCTAAAAATTTCCTAAGGGCTCATCTACATATTTATAATTGCACTATCTTTAAAATTTCTAATGGCAACACCCATTTCTGATGACAAAAATAAATTCCTCATCACAAAATACCCCAACACATCAATTTTGGATAATGGGGAACTTCAGCATTTTTTAAAATCGCGTGAAAGATACATATTTATAAAAAAAATCATTCTAATTTCAAATATGCAAGTGATATTTTACATAAAAATTTATTTATTTAAATATTGAGGACAAAAGATGCACAGAAATAGCAGGAATGATAATGCAATCCGAAATGCACTCTCATTGGCCGAGTAGATTTTGACATCACATGTACCTTCCTTCGCATACTTCTCTTTTGTGCCATGTTTTGATTCCAGGCGTTTGTACTAGCTAACATTTTAGAAGTGAAGTTTTTGGTTTTTCTACAATTCAATGTTTAATTTCATAATGGATATTGTTTTTGTACAAATAAATCGGATAATTTGCCAAGGATTTATTCTACATTGATGGCAAAGAAACTGGACACAAAACGCCGGCTCTTAAATTATCTCATAAGAAAATCTGTTCGTACCTTCCTTTGAATGCTTTCAGTAACAGGAAAAAAGCTCTGTACTATTATACCGCAATAGACTTCGCCTTAGGAAAAACTGGTAGGTTTTCAAAGCTCCCGTTAGGCAGTGATCAATTTAAGAGGAGCCTTCGCACATTCGGAGGAGACTCTGCGATTTCTGTCGCACAAGAAAGAATGAAAAGCTAAGAACCTGATTTCTGTCGCACAAGAAAGAATGAAAAGCTAAGAACCTGATTTTGCATGGCCTGTGAAATTACGTATACTTACAAAAAGAACACCTCCACAAAACAAACAAAAAAAATCCTAGGAATATACTTATTTTAGAAGTTCCGCTCAAAATAAATTCAGGTACAGCATTTTTTTAAATACATGTGTGCCCTTGAAAAATTAATTTTGTTTTATATAGTATTATTTTACTCTGCTATGAAGAATATATATTATTTCCTTCGTACAAGTATTAATTTTAAGATATTAATTAATAGCAATTAATATAAAAAATCCGGTAAAAATAACTCATATAAAGAAACCTATATAAATTTATAATAATATTCAAATACGACTGAATGCGTTCTAATATAGGAATTTAAGGGCTATCATGTACAAATCGACAAACCCTAGATGTGCAGTGAGATAAATTTATCTACCTTTTCTCAATTATAATAATTGATAAATAAATTGACTTTTTGAAGAATGATTTTAATATATTCATTGAATCTAAATGATTTATTTTGCATCAAAAATTCTGTGAATTATTTTCTTGCACTACAAATAAAAACGATTTTTATCATAAAAAAAGTCATGAATTTAAACTTATATTTAAGATATTCGAATTAATTTTGAATGGTACTGTAATTTTAAAAAAATATATAAGAAACATTTGAATATCCATGGAAATAATGTAAGCAGTAAAATAACAAGAGCAAGTTTTTTTTTAATCTTAAAGAAGTTGGGACAGCCTCTGTGCCACCACCCCTCAAAGGGTTAAAATATAAATTCTATGTTATCAAATAGAAAGAAAAAAACTAATTAAATTTAACTATTTGCTTTAAAATTGATAATTAAAATTTCACCTTATACTTATATTCAAAACAAAATGGATATTGAGTTGAAGGCTGTTTTTTAATGTGCTTCGTGATATACTGTTTTAATAAATATAATATAGATAAATTACTCATTGGGTGTCGTTATAGTTGTATTAACACATTTACGAACAATACAATACTAGTATATTTCCAACATTATTTTATCTGCTGCGGTAGTCAGAAAATATAGAAAAAAAGCAAAATCTCTACAGCGAGCGAACAGGAGCTTTTCCCTGTTTGGGCACGTGTGACGTCAAACCCGCTTCACACCAAAAGGGATTGTTTTTCCCGCATCATCTGAGAGGCGAACTTTGATTGCAAATATAAAAAAAAATTGCCAAGAAATTTTTTTTAATGTTATTGTTTATTTTGAAGCATTTTCAATCAATAAGGAAAAAAATGCTGAAGTTCACCATTGACAATTAAAAGATCGAAAGATATTCAACATTTTGTGTTCACGCTATAAAAGGGGTCATCTCCATATTTAGATAGTGAGGCTCGCTGCTTATGGTTAAATGTCGGTGGTAGAATTTTTACCTATTTTGCTCTTTAAACGTCATCTTAAAAGTTACAATGTATTTTTTACAATCGATAAATACTTGATGCAGTACAAAACTCTGCAAAAATGAAACTTTCTCCAAAAAATATGATTTTGATCCATATGTATTACATTATTAAATGATAAAATAAGTTACCTTTTTAAAATATATAGATGCCCCTCAGTGCATCATTTTACAGAGAAAATAGAAAATTTAATTTAACTTAAAAACTATTTTTTTGAATAAGCTGAAATTTTGCACGGGCTTATTAAATAGCTTCCTGCACTGATTACTGTTAAAATTTGGGGATGTTGCCACTCAAAAATTTTTAAGCATCAAATTTAATAAAATAGTTCCTGTGTTCAAAATTATTTTGTAATCAAAAGTATAGGTGCAGAATTTGTATACTACTTCATACTATTACACAAAAAAGTTCTAGGTCAATAGCTAACAAAAAATCAAAATTTTACATAAACATTAGAGACTTAAAATTTTATTTGCTTATAATTTCGAAACAAAGTAAGAATGATAAATTTGGTATCCGAGCATAATGGATCCTTTTGAAATCCATTGAAAAAAATGTGTGTTGCCATTCGAAATTTTAAAGTTAGTACAATCATAAATATGTAGACGACCCCTTATGAAATTTTTAGATATGGAATCGTTTAGTAGGCGTTATTTCCTAAAATTTGGAACCTTTTGTTTTGATTTCTGATAAACAATGGCAGAATAATTCTGGGTGTTTCATTTTTTAGCTCCCGCAACTATAATATGGGTTAAATAAGCTCTAACCTAGTCCCTCTGGGTAGAGACGGGCAATGTCTCCAAAATACATGTAACAAATAGGCCGATTGACGCGCTTGCCGATTTGAGTGGCTTGTGCGATTTTTATGAAATTTGAAGCACATACTTCACTTTAGGCAACTAAAAGTACTATAGGGGTAAATGAACGCTAATTGAATCTGTCAAGGTAGTTTGGGGCAAAGTCATTTAAATACGTTCTAACGTAATTTACTGAATTTTGAGAAAATTTTAAAAAATAGTCAGTTTTGACATCAAAATTTTATTTTTGTTTTTAAATTTACTGCATCCGACGTTCTAATAACACTATTATTTTCAATTTTTTTTCAGCTTATAACTGGAACGGTTCTGTCAGATTTAAAACAAGAACGGTTAAAATAGCTTTTTCCGGTTTCTTTTTAATTAATTTTTTTCCTGGTCAGTTGAATGATATTTTTCTCTAGCGAGCATACTCCCACGGAAGTTTCTCCAGAGCCTTCCCAACATACATTGTTGCAATTTCATTGGCTGACAGTGCAGAGCACAGGATACGACATAACCTTCAACTGAATGACTTCGATTACTATTTTCTGCAGTGTCTTAACGTGTTTATGTCTCACATATTTTACTTTCTGTATAATAATCATTTTCATGTTGCAATTTTTTAATATTGTTTCAGAATAGCGTACTCTGTATTGTTTTCTTACTGTGGAAATATCATTACCATGAAGAAAAATAAGCGGAAAAATCAACAATGTGTATCTTTTGTTTTGTTTTCAGAACTTTTTCATGTCATTGTG
>BGPR01006156.1:10496-57752 GCA_013235015.1 Araneus ventricosus | reverse complement strand
GGAATGTTCATCCTTGTAGAGCTTGCAGATATAATGTTGATTCGTCAGTAGAAGATGAATCGGCTAGTTTCCTAGCCAGTGGAGTTAAGCAGCACTATTCAGAATATTTTCCCAGAATTTTCTTTCGAAAACTTAAGATAGGAAAGTTCCTTTTCTTTGTGTAAAAGCGGAAAAAAGCTCTTTGTTTTTCTGAAGAAAAAGCAAATTTTCGCAGGGGGGGGGGGGCAACGGAAAACCGGAAAAAAAAAAAAAAAAAAATTTTGAGAGAAAAATTTTTTTTTTTAAAAAAAAACGGAATTTCTCCAAAATAACAAAAAAAGCGGAAATCAGCAAAAAAGCGGAAGAATCTCATCCCCGCTGTAGTCAAGTTTTTCTGTATCTAAACGTTAAGTAATTTCAGATAAACCAAATTCCAGTCGTTGCTTGAATACAGTCAAATGAAATCAAACTAAAATTTAAATACAGTAAAACTTTGATTGACTGTCACTTGTTTAACCATCAGTTTCTGTTAGCAGTCATGATCTCAAAAATTTTAATCCATCATTTCTGTTCATCACTATTCTTATATTAAATTAATAAAATAGTGAAATCACCTTATAATACATATGTATTAAGAGATTTCTGTTATTCATCTATTCGGTTATTCAACACAGCCCTGGTCCAGGTGGCAATGGTTAATCAAAGTTTTACTGTACTGAAATTAATGACAATTGGAAGAAGAAGAAAAAAACCCTGCAAGATAAAGCAGTTATATTTGTGAAAAATTTATTTCCTGTTTCCTAATTATGTATGAACTTTAAAGTTTTTTAAAACTGAATTAGAGGTATCAAAATACATGATTCAACAATGCATCAAACTCATTATTACTCTGCAAGTATTACTAAATTTTTCACAAAACCTTTGGAGATATATTCGGCAGTCTTTTTGTTATTTAGAGCAAAATTGATTCTCAAAATCTGGAACAATTAGTAAAATGAAATCATCTAAAATTATATACAAAATTAGTGTAAATAGAAAACAGCAAACGAAAATCACATTGATACAGAATAGTTGAAAGTTAGATTTTGTCATGGAAAAATTTTCATACATGTCTTGGAAATATGTCCTCATACGGCACATAAAATCCACAAGGCTTTTTCTTTCCTTCTTTCATCAAAGGACAAGAGAATTCATGGGGACACTATAAAAAAAATTGAAAAATTAATTATATAATAATGGGGACATTAAATGGACACATCAACTAAATAAAGCTAAATAATTTATTTCAATTATTTTTAAAGAATTCCACAGAGTGGTATGCTTTTCTAAGCATACATACAGGGTGTCATATACTCTAATTGTGGCCAAATAGCTAATTCCTAAATCGTTAGAAATACGCATATATTTCCAAGTGGAAAAATGCTTTAAATTATGTAGAGAATTGTATTTTATGAATCAATAAATGCACTTCTCAAAAAATTAGAAAGTCTAAGTATTAATACAGTCTCCCAGTTCTATTAGTCTTATTTAGTAAAACATTCTTGACACACTGACATTTTAAACAAAGAAGTTGTTGGTCAATTTAGTGTTGTTAGTGGTCAAAGTTGTTGGCCAAGGATCGTGCACTCTTCTGTGACTAAAATTGGTCAACTTATGAAGTTTCAAATTCCATTATTTTAAGTCAATCAACAGCCGCCTTGAGAAAGGATCGTGCATTGATTGGCAGATATTCCTCGAGGCAGCCATTGAAGTCGTGTCCCCGATTATTGTTGACATCCTGTATATATATGAAATGTATTCGTTGTTGTAGTCGTTAAATAAAAACAGGCCTATTAACTAATTTTCTTTTATTATGGGAGAGTGACCGAATGTACGTACATCTTGGTTCAAATTTTTAAGCCAAAAGAGAGCAGAAAATCCCTGCTTTTTCTCAGGTAGGGATTTAACATAGACACGTGATCAAAGAGAAGGGGATAATAGCTATTTTTAGTATATTACGTGTTTTAGGGAAAAGCCTGGAAAAGAATTCGCTCATTTCGAGATTTACGTTGGCGCGTGGAAGTAATTAGAATATTCTTTTAGTAATAAATATGCCAAAATGCGAGAATTAAAATACCTGCAGATCGAGAAATAAAATGAAACTGGAGTTTAAGAAAGGTGATTTTGGAATACATTAAGACTTTAAAATATATAATATTAGAATTTGAAATAAAATGAAGTGATTATTACATATACATATATGCAGGATGATTCAAAATTCCCTTGACAAACTTAAAAAGTAGGTCAGGCATATAAAAACAAGTCATTTTTACAATAAAATGTGGGACCACAAATGCAAAGGGTGACTGCCACATGGAATTCATTGCTAGTGAATTAAGTCAAATAAAAGGATATACCAGATAAAGTGCACAACAAAGGAAAGCCAATTTACAATAGCTCAACACAGTTGCATAAATAACAACTGGCAAAGCAGATGGCTGAACTGGCTTCAGATGGCAAGTTCATTGAACACTTAATTGAAGTACTCCAAAGGTTTGTTGTTGATATTGCATTGTACTTGCCATCATATCTGTCATACCGTGGACAACTTTTAATATAATTGCATTGTGTGCTATTATATTAAAAGTGTTGTGTGCTGTTGTTTGTATTCTATTAAATCTATGTTGTACATTTTATCTGGTGCATCCCCTTATTTTACTTAATTCACTGGCAAAAGGCCCTCTGTTGCAGTCACACTTTGTGTTTGCAACCCCATGTTCTATTGCACAAATAATTTGTTTTAGGTATGCCTAACCTACCCTTAAAGTGGGTCTAAGGATTTTTGAATCACCCTTTATATATACTATATGATCAAAAGTATCCAGGCGCTTTTGGATTTACACATTTTTTACGAATTTCTCTAGAAAGGCTGGAGGAATTGCAGTTGAACTTTGATCATGGGATGAATAGGATTGAACTCACATTTTACAGTAAAGATTTGGTCATGAGGGCATTTAAGGGTTGATGCATTTGGATTTATTGCAGATTTTAAGCATTTGGTCATGAGGGATCAAACAGATATTGATGAAGACAAAGGGTATTTTGTCTCGCCCCACTTCACGGAAAGTTGATAATGATTTGCAACTTTCTTCATTGGCTATGTTTAATATGCACATTGTCAGAAAATTCTAATTTTTGTTATAACTATGCCATCACAAAAAAAAAAAAAAAATAGAAACACTTTTATCTTTAAAATTGACTAAGTTTATACTTAATTGAAAATTAACCGTAATGAATGTGAAATGTATATCAAATTAGTAATGTAAATCGAAATATCGCACAAACAGGAAAGATGATAAAGTATAAGGGAAAGTTCTGCAAATTCTGCCTAGATTCATATTGCAAGTACAGATTTTATGCATTTTTCATATTGAGATTTAATATTTTTTTAATTCGGAAAAAATGAGTTTGCATTTTGATATTTAAAATCATCATACTTTCATATAATAAACATAAAATGACCCACGCCAATTCAAATTTGAATTATAATGCATTTTTTGTATACGTCTACTCGTAACAGTACGAAAAATTTCATTGACTGAAATAATTGTTTATTTATTTATTTATTTTTTTGATGAGGCATGATTTTATTTTTTACATTAGAATTAAGCAGTTTGTTTCTAGCACGTAGCATTCTGTAGCAGACTGTACATCATACAGGATAGAGATTCAAACTTTGATAAGAAAAACTATGAACTAATGAATGTTGTAATGAATTTTTCGGAGGCGACACTAATGGCATTTGTGAGAAATATGTACTATCACCATGATGATGAGCCTGCATACCAGGGTATAAATATAACAAACTGGCTGAGTGAGAGGTTTGATAAACATTAAATCAGTTTGAAAGGAGCAACTAAGTGGTCTCCCAGATCTTCCGATTTAATCCTGCTTGATTTTTACTTATGAGATTATTTAACACTAATATTTTCATTCAATGGGAATGGCATTACTAAAGATGAAATAATCTTTACTGCATATGGAAATGTTGTTATCAGATAAAGAAAAACTAATTATTTAATTAATTTTCTCAACGCCTTTACTAAAACCTTCCTTACTCTTAGAATTTGTGATCAAAATTTGAAGAAAATTTATTCAGTGGCATGGATTTATAATGTACAAAATATTAATGAATTTTTCCAATTATATAGTTTCTAATAAAAGAATTAAATTAGCAGCTTTCAAGTACATACCGGTATAACAACGTGAGCTCCATTTGAATCCAGCCCAACATCAGGCAATTGATTTTCAATCTGGGGGGAAAATAAGCTCTCCAGTTTATAAAATTCACTACACATAGTTAAGTACATAAGTAATATCATGTAAAGTTTATAATATAAAATCTAATATATAAAATGAATCACGCTTTTTAAATGTAATTTGTATTAAAAGTTATCTTTGATATTCAAATAATAAGGATTACCTGAAGAATATAATCTCTTGCATCCAGCATAGAAAAGAAACCAGATAAATTGCCATTTTCAATAATAACCTAAAAACATGGATTTAGAAATTAAAATTCTATACGATTATACAATATAATCAATAAAATATTAATTGTTACAGCAATATTTGCTTTATGTGTTGCAACTGGGAGGGAAACATTACCAGCAGATCAAACTTTGAAATGAAAAAATATTCTTAACGTATGGCACAAAAAAAAGGAGAGAAATGAACAAAATAAAAACTTTAAATGATTGCTCAAAAAATGCAAATAAATAATTTAAATTACAGAAATTTTAACATGTACATGTTTGTGTATGAATATATATATATATACCAGCTGCCTCCGGCAACCAGCTTATTTGTTGGGTATAATTTCAGTTGAATCCCTTGATAGTATGCATAATTTGATATTCATGGTCCCCTTAAAAAAATAATTTTATACTTCAAATTGTGGTAGACATTTAAACCGTGTTCTTTTAGTTGCTTTGCACTTGGTCCTGTTCATTGTCTACATGAACAAACCTAATGGAGTCAAGTAACTGTCTGCATGATGAAAAACTGCATGTTATTGGCACCAACTTCACTTTTTTTATTCCTCATGAAAAATATACATCCGATTTTAAAATTAAAATGGCATGGTACTTTTTACGTCCAGTAACCAGTTAGATAGATTAAATCATGCCGATAAAAAGAATTAAAATATAGCAACCAAAATCTTTCAGCTTATATATATATATATATATATATATATATAAATAATTCTCTTATGTAGTGACAAAAAGGGTAAAATTTCTTAACTGCTGTTTGGCAACAGATTGCAATTTGATTTGTTTACATTGCCAGAAAGTCTGAGACAATGATTTTTATTTATTTATTTTTGAGTTAAATAGTTTGAGCAAAATAAGTTTTGATTTGGCAAATGAATGAATGTCTCCTTAATGTGTCCTTTTTAGTTTAAGGTTGAGGAATGGGCTATTTCGTCTTTCGATTATCACATTTTCTGAGTTTTAAAAAACATAAAGAAGAAGAGCTACTAGAGAAAAATGTTGTACCTTTCTTGACTAAATTATAACTAGACTGATGTGGAGTGCATATGGGGAAGCTTTCTGAGCTACATAACATCAGTAAACTTAGGACCATATCAATTTTAAAAAGCTAAAAATACAAAATTATTACGGTTTCAATTTTGAATTGTTAATATGAGCATGTTTCAAGCCACTTTTCTCTTTAAATGGTCCTTTTTTTTTAGGTAAAAGGTTGCAAAATGGATTATATCATCTCTAGACAACTTAAATTTTCTGAGATTTAACACATAAATAACTGCACATAGAGAAAAGTTATAGCTTTCTTGGATAAATAATAATTGGAGTGAGTGCGAATACATGTAGGGAAGCTTTTCTCAGCAACATTTTACTGAAAATAGGGCATGTTTAAAATTTTGGTGGAATGAAGTTAGGCCAAATAAAACTGTTGAAGATATTGTCAATTGTTTATGGAAAGAAGTTTGAAATGACAGATTTCTGATTGTTGTAAATAATTTTGATTTTTAAACATCTTAGAATTTATATATTAGCATTCAAATTTCTTTCTAACATTTACATATATATCCTCTGTTCTACTAGAAGATTTTAATTTTTGTAATTGATTAAAAATTAATCTTAGGAGTTCATGCAATTTCAGATAATTTAAATTTACTTTCAGTAATGAATGTATCTATAATTTCATTTTACTAATAGAAACACATAAATAAATGAAGATCTTGCCTACAACATGGAATTAGAGGTTACATGAATAGTCAGTTATTTGACTTCATTAGGCACATTTATGCAGACAATGAACAGAATAGGTGCAAGGCCAGTAAAAGAACATGGGCTAAATATCTACTACAATCTGTTTATGTTGTTAAGGGAACCATGAATATAAAATGATGCATGATTCAATTGAAATTATTCCCAGCGAACAAGCTGGTCGTCGAAGGTGGCTAGTAATACATAAATTAAAAAACTGTAATTTTATATATATATATACTTATGTACATACATATATATTATGTACGTACATATATATATATATGTTATTTCTTAGTTTTAATATCGGATTGTTATATTATTACAATTGGTGTTTTTTGAGGGGATAATGGTCCTTTTTTAACATTAATTTGTTTGCCATCATGCAGACAAAAAAAAATCTTTAAAATATGATGAGCATTATTCTATGCAATTTCAAATATATATATAGTTAAAAATTCTCCAAACAATCCAAATTCAAGCAACATTTTCATTATAAACACTTATTAAACTATTAATAAAATTAAAAATAAAATAATGTTACCTTATTAATAATCATACAATGAAATACAAAAAGATAGATTATAAACTAATGTATTAATACTAGTTAGATTATTACAACTATGAAAAAGACAACCCAGAAATTGGAATTCCAACAATCAAATGCTTATCAGCCTTGGGAACTGATATGTTGCATTAATCCAAATTTAAAGGCGCCAACCCTCTGTGAAAGCCAATTGTTGGATAAAACAAATACTAGGGGACTAAATCTCCAAAATATTTCAAGATAAGAAACGAGAAAACATAACTAAATGCTTACCAATTCATAGTCTTAGCTATTGTAATGACATGAGCTATATACAAAACATAGTTAAATAAAATATTATTACTAAATTAGGTTATAGATACTATACTAAACATAATTAAACTCATTATAATAATATATATTAATATGGAAATATACTTAAAATTAAATGATGCAATCTCATTCTAAAACTAGGGGCGCCATCTACCTATGTAGTGAAATACTAAAATCTTTGTGAATTCCATAAATATGATCACTTCAAAATAAATAAACTTAAAAGGCTATTAATTTAAAGGTGTTAAAAAATTTTTATTAACATAAGCAAACATGAAATTAATAGGAAATCCATATCTCAAAGCATTTTCAATAAATGTATCAATATATGATCTCTGCTTTATTCTGTCTGTGATTAAAATGGTGCTTCTATGAATATAATTCAGGACGATGTTTCTATAAATTTGAATACTGATATTGCTGTTCCAAAAAGGAAGCCTATTTATATTAAACTGAAAAGTGTTTCTTTTATCATAAATCTCAGTGCTTAATTTATTATCAACTATTTTAATTTCAAGATCTAGAAAATCTGCAGAAGAAATACCTTCATTAGTTTAAAGTAAAATCATATAATCTGGACAAAAATCAAATATATATATCCTTTTATGTTCTTGCTTTTCGTTATATGCTATAACGATGTTGAAATCTTAGATTCACATTTTCCTGCTGGTTCAAATCTTTTTGGGAACATTCACCAACAAGTAATTTTAAGAGCTCTAGACTTCTCTACTTTTTCCAAAGCATTCCATAAACTTTATTACAAAACCCATATTTTCATATCTAAGTCATGTTTATTCCATTATTTAGGATATCATTTGCAAATCAAATTTGCATATAGTATGTGAAGATCAGAACTACTATAAACTTAGATCAGGCTGGACCTCCATCGTTTTAGGGAGTGACACTATATCACCATTAATAAAATAAAGGCTATATCATGGGTCAGGTTCTTCTCCTTTAATTACTCTACATATAAGTAAAATTAAGAAGAAAAATCGTGAGAAGTTACATCTTGGAAAAACTATTTTATGAAGCATCAGTTTCACTGTAGTATCCTTCCTCCACAGAGGGAAAACTCGAAAGTAGAAAAGAAGTTCAATCACAGTAAAAGCATTTTGATTGAAAACAGGAGATTGATTAAAAATGGGAGTAAGATTAAAAATGGTAATAAAGTTTGCTAATTCAGTGTTTTTAGAGAGGTCCGTGATAATGTCCGAACAAGTTCATGGTCAAAACAATTTAAGAAAAGAAACACAGAAAAGCTTTCTAAAAATTCAACAGTTCAGAGAGGATAAATATTTATCACATACACAATACTGGCCAAAAGTGTTGTACAATTTGTGAAATGCAAAAAATATGGAGTTAATATGGATACAATGGTTCACAACTATTTGTGGAGAATCGTGGGGTATATGGTTGTGGGAAAAAACATTTTACAGTTAAGATTTTGTCATAAGGGAAAAATTATTTAAGAAAAAAATTATTTGGAGTCGCCCCATTTCACAGAAGTTGATAATGATTTGAAATTTTTATCAATGGTTTTGTTTGCTGTGCACAATTACTAGTATAATAGCCCAGATATGTCTCTCACTGATCCAGTAAAACTCTGATGTCACCAATAATAAAATTCACACCATAGTACTGTGAGACGTTAAACAGCATTATTTCATTGTTAGAGCACCTAAATTTCAGTAATTTTAAATTTAAAAAAGTAATTGTCATTCTAATTTCAAATTTAATAGCTCTAAAATAGTGAAATAAAATTTGCTATCGATTGACATCAAATTTATCTCGCTATGATCAATACTTCCCGAGAAATGTCAAATCACATTAATCATATATTTCAAATTAATTTCCGTTTTTTAATAGAAAGTAATAAATGACGTCAGTGGTATATCATGTGCGTGATATAGTTTGGAAGCCATGATGTATCTGATTATTTATTGCAATCGTGATTATATAATTTGATAATACTTTTTGGCAACGTTTGACAAACAGAGAATTTCATGGTTATTGAATTATTATGCCCATATTTTGTATATATTTTTTACTATAATTTAACATTTTACAAGCATGAATTAGTTTACTATATTTTTACAATGAATACCGATGAAGAACCCAACGCAAAAAGATGGTGGATGACAAAGGAAAACAAGATGGTTAGCGAGGCAAAGCCAAGAATCGCTGGATAGGAATCGTGCAGTAGATGCAGCTGCATCTTCTATAAAGAAGATGCAGATATAGACAGCTTATAGAATCACCTCGAATGAAGAGGCAATTTGCACCCATCATACCATGATGGGTTTTTTAGTACTTACAAGACTTTTCATAAAAATAGCATGAATATTCAGGAAGATGTAAAGGTTTTCTTAAAAATCCCAAATTTTTCTGCATGTTTTTTGCTTATACCATGTAAAATTTTCAATCAAATTATATGAAACTTACAGAATACTCAACAATGTATTGAAAAAGCATTGTATTAAAATTTGAAGTAAATTCTTTGAATATTAGAGGAAATATGAGAATTTGTAGTAAATAATTTTTTAATGTGCATGTACGAAACACAATGTAACATTTTTTTCCCTTGAAGCCAGATATATAGGGGAGCAGATATAAAAATTCCAGTTGAACACCATTAAGATCTAGAAAGATATCAGCATTGCAGCCACATTAATTTCTGTTTCTCTCCACATGGGTTTGATGGGTTTTCCACAAATTACAGTTTTTTTAAACTTAAATCTTTGAATAGTTTTATAAAATTTTAAAAAGTTTGAACATGCTGAATACTCATGTATATTTATAAAAAATATATATAATTTAAATTGCAATTCAATGATTACTATTCGAAAATTCATATTTAAAAAATATGAATTTGTGGAAAACCCATCATCATTTTGTTTCTCTTAGAGAGCAACAGAAATTCTGCTCACTGCAATGCCAATATCTATCTAAATATTTATGGTATACATTTGTAATTTTTATAACGCTTTATATACCTCACTTTGAAATTATGGAATAAATATTATGTGCTCATCTGAAAAGCCACAATGCTCATCTGAAAAGCCAACCAAGCTGAGAAATTGACAGTTGTGGTAATTATGCTTTGTAAGATGCAGATAAAAATATTTGTCATATATACACAAAATACTGTCAGTATTTATAATATTCATGGTAAATGCTCAATCTCAAATGGAAGTGATAGCATGAGGTAAATTTCACAAAATGAAAAGTTAAGATACAAGGAGGAAGATAAACTAAAGTAAGAAAAAAAATTAAAGCATGAAAATTCAATATAAGGGATGGCCAATAAATACATATGTATTAAAACACAAAAAAAATACCAAAGTATTTCCTTGCTTAGTACTAAAGTACCAAATGTGACATCTTGAATTAACACTAAAAATGTTCATGTTTAATTTTTCATGCTTTACCAAATAAAACTAAATGATAAATTGTTAAGAAGTAATTTATTAATATTTTTACCAAGATATCTTTCGTTTTTCGCCACAGTGTGTCTATAGTGCGAACCCGGTCTTCCACAGATGGCAAATCCAGTAACGAAAATGCGCTTACCACTAAATCATATTTTATCTATAAGTAAACAATAAGTGAAAATAATGAGTAAATATCCACATCCACTAGAAAAAAAAGTTATCCAATCAGGATTTCAAAAAACAATCACAGTTATATGAATACAAGATTTTCAAATAATTTTGCTTTACAGTAGTCTTAGCTGATTTGTATAATTCATACGAATGAGCAGCACTGTAAGGCATCATAACTAATGAAATAATAACAGTGAAAATTTAATTACCATAAAAATTGACATTAATTTCAAGAAAATATCTTTTGATTTTATTTCTAAAAATGCATGTTTTAGAGTATAATACAAGTTACTTACATTATCTGATGCTGGCAAAAACTGTCTGTAAAATATATTTTTAATGCTACTTTTCCCCATGTTTTCATCTGAAAAATACATTTATCAATAAAAAAAATATTACAAAATAAAACATGAATTATAACATTAACATTTATATTTCTAGATTTACCAGTTAAAAGTGCTTGTGCTATATCATTCATTGAAGGTGATGAATCAACACAAAAGTATTCATCAATACTTTTCTCCCAAACAGCATTTGCAGCCCTAAAATTAAAGAGAAGAATTTTTTTTAAAAAAATGTGGCATGAAAAGGTATGCTCTTGTAGCTTTCATTAACATATTCTGAAATTGATAATGATCATAAATCAGCTAAATAAAAATCGAAATTTAAAAAAAAAATCAGTTACTTAAGTCTTAAGATTGGAAAATGGAAGTTGAGTGCATTTTTCTATAATTTCACATAATATTGCTATTTTTCAAGCACTTTACATTCATGTATATTGAAAATTTAAGTCTCTCCTCCCTCCCCCACCCGTTTCTTTTCACTGTATTCAGCGATTCATTCACTTAAAAAGCAGCCCAAATTCTAACCAGCTTGTTTCCCGGGAATATAATTTCAATTAAATCTTGAATAATTTTCTATTCATGTTTCCCTTAACAACATAAGCAGATCGTAGTAGATATTTAATCCATGTCCTTTTAGAGGCCTTGCATCTGTTATGTTCATTGTCCACATGAATGCCCCTAATGGAGTCAAATAACTGACCATGCCATGTAACATCTAATTGCAAGTTGTCAGCACCATCTTCACTTTCCTATTCCTCTATCAAAATATGCATTTGATTTCAACATTAAAATGGCACAACACATTTTATGGCCAGTGGCATGTTTGCTTAATTAAAACATGCTAAAAAAAGAATGAAAACATTGCAGCCATAATCTTTCATTTTACTGGATATATTTCTTCATATACATCTCAGACAGCTGAGTTTATAGATTCTACAAAAATTTTGATGAAATAAAATATGAAAGCAAATTGCATTAGGATAGTACCTTAGTTTTCAACAATGAAAGAGAAATACACAATTAAATATTTCTTTAAACAATAAAAGTATTGTTGTAAATTATGCCAAAAAATATTTTTAAAAGGTTATTAAAATTAGAGAATAAATTGTTTGGCAACTTAATCAATATCTTTGTAAAGGTAATTTTATGCATTTTCAGATGGCATAAAAATGATTTTTGTGCTGCAATATTTTCAGATGTTATTAAAGAAAAACGCCAGAATTTTGCTTAATTTTAATTAAAATTTTTAAAAAATGGAACCAAGGTGCACATTTCCACCCTCCAAAGAATGTCCGTGCCAAATTCCGTAGCTCTAGGTCCAGCGGTCTGCACTGTAGAGCGCTAACACACACACATTCTCCTTTATTATTAGTAGAGATTACTCAAGCCACAATCTTAATACTAAAATTTAAAAAATGTCATTTTGAATAAATTCCACTTATTTTAACTTACGGAAAGTTCTTACATTGAAATATTCATTATAAACAAATATTAATAATTTTTCATGTCATGTCAGCTATATATCTTCTTGCAACCCTCTTAGTCCCTTTTATACCCTTTCTTTTAGGCAAAATTAATATGAAAATTTATGTTGAAAACATGTTCATATATATTTTAAATTTTTGACAATTTCTGTTTAATTTTGCAACTACTAACATAACATATGAAAATGGTTTTAAACTCCAGATAAATATTTTAAAATAGATATACAATTTAAAATACAAAGACTAATGTAGTCTTACCACACAGCAGAACCTACACCAGAGCCAAAATCAAAAAATGATTTGGGTTGAAATGAGGGAAGAATAGAATTAATCTGAAACAAATTGAAAATTAATACTGTTTACATTGTATCTAATCTGTGCATATAATTATTCATAAAATATAAATAGCAGCAATACATGAACATTAAGAAATTAAAAATACACTAAATTTTCAAAAAGCTTGTAGCCTATTAGAGAAGTTGAAAAGTATTGATAAACAACTTAAGCTTTAAAACTTATCTCAAATACCTCAGAAAATACTTTATATATTGAAGCATAGTTAGAAGGCAATCTTCCAGCCAAATAAGCTAAACTTTCATAATAATCGTACCTGAAAAAAAAAATCCAATGTTATAACATACTTAAAATCACACGAATTAATTTTTTTCAAAAGAGTGAATACTTTTTAATAATAAGTGCATTCAACATTTTTAATACGCAATAGCTGATTTCTTCACAATCTATCTAACCAAATGTGATTAAAGCTGCATTTCAGAAAAGATATTCTTACAGATATCCATCAGCAAAAAATAGTGCAGATGAATATCAATCACATAAGATATGACAGTTGCTTAACTAAAAATTAATACTTGAAAGTTATAATTATTGCTGGCATGAGATTGACACCTAACTGAAGTACCATTTAAACCTGAATACAACTCACAAAGGTGACGGATACAGATATTGTACAATGCACAGTAATATTTAAAATCAGGTTGTTAAAAATATTGTAACTGTTATATTTTATTTACTTAAGGCTCAAATTCACTTCATTTTAATTATTACTAGCTGCTCTTGCATCCCTCCGGGAGAGTTCGCAGCCAACACCCATTTTGTCCAGCACTGTCCTGCCACCTCGCTGCTTCAAGGCTCTCAGCCATTACTTTTTTCAGTTTTAAATACTGCATGAAGATCAGTGGAACAGACCATAAAACCATAGTACATATTCTTTGTAGGTAACAGATTCTTTTAAAATTATAAGATCTTTCAATAAACCTCATCTACTAATTTTTTGTATAACTTTTTCACGAATTGCGGCATAAAAGTCTTCAGTTCCATAAATACAGAATGATATTGCCCTAAATAAATAGTTTCCATCACCTGCAATAGGTATTTTAAATATTTTAGACACGTCATTGTGATGGAGTTGAGATCTATATATTTCAAATAATATGGTAAAACACTCAGACAGTTCACCAGGCCCCACCACTCAACGGATTTCTTTAATTTTTATTTCATATGAAAGCTTATGACATCTAGATATCTGATCAAGGGTTGCCTCCCCACCACCACCAACCCCATTTTCAAACAAAATCGAAAAAACATATAGACAGTGAACGGTGGAGAAGTGTTCTTTCGATTTCGTTCGAAAATGGGGGGTGGGGGGCAAGCGACCCTTCATTGCAAATCTAGACCTCATAAGCTTACATATAAAATAAAAATTGTTGAAATCCGTCAGGTGGTTGTTGCTGTCTAGGTGTCTAAAGGCTTTCACCATAGAGAATGTACAGTGGGAAAGTGTTTTTTCGACTTCATACGAAAATGGGGAGTGTGGGGCAGTCGACCTTTGATGACATATCTAGAAGTCATAAGCTTTGATATGAAATAAAAATTATTGAAATCTGTCGAGTGGTTGGGGCTGGCAAACTGTCTGAAGGTTTTACCATATGGGTAAACCTTGTAGAAATCCCCCAGCCCCAACCACCAGACCGATTTCGACAATTTCTATTTTACATGAAAGCTTACGATGTCTAGATTTGCAATGAAGGGTAGCCTTTTCCCCACCATCCCCTATTTTCGAACGAAATCGAGAAAACTTTTCTCCATCATACATTCTCTATATGTTTTTCCAATTTTGTTCGAAAATGGGGGTGGTGGAGGGCAGGCGACCCTTAATGACATATCTAGATGTCGTGAGCTTTCAAACGAAAAAAAAAAATTGTTGAAATCGGTCGAGTGGTTGAGACTGGCGGACTCATTGAAGGTTTTCTACCACATTATTTTAAATGTATAGATGTTGATTACTTCTTTATAATGCCACTAAATTTTGCATATGTTTCAAAGACAGCAATTGGACAGCTCAAATTCTTCTTGTTCTAACCAGTTCACAGTCATATCAAGGCAATGAAAAGCTTTCTCACTGGATGGTGCTTTCTCAGCACGGTGATTATCACTTGGCTCTTCCTCATCGTCACAAGGGTTGTCGATGATACTGGCAATGATTTCATCATCCACCAGTACTTGATAGCCAAAGTCATTGACATCACATTCAAGAAAGTCTTGAGTGTTTTTTTGTCACATAACTAAAATTCTGACGATTCTCTAATCAACCCAACCAGTTCTGAATTTCAATTTGTCAACTGGAAAACCTTTAGTTGATTGGTATTGGGATAATTGATGCTCTACTGTGTTTAACAAACTTGCTAAAAAAACTTAAATAATTGAATGTCATTATTTTTCTGCAGAATCTGTGTAATACCAGATAATAAAACTTAGTTAATTATTTTATCATTAAAATATGAGGGGATTTGATTGATGATTTGATGACTATTGAACAAGGATTTTTGTTCTGTTACTTTCTCTTTCTGAATAATTATTTTTATGTTGTTTGAGTCAGTAAATATACTACTGAAAAATCACAAAATTTAGATTTTTATACAGTTCCATGGGCCTAATTAGTCATATTTAGTAAAATAATTTTGACATACTAACATTTTATACAAAAAAAATGACTTTTCTGCGACTAAAACTGATCCAGTTATTAAGTTTTGAATTTCATTACGAAGTGCTGTCCTTTGATTGGCAGATTTTCCTTGAGGCGGCCACTGAAATGGCTTAAAATAGTGATATTTTAATTTTCATGACGTGCAATGGAATTAACCACTCAACAGTTTTGCCCAAAAGGGGACTTCCCTGATTTGCCCAAAGGCCACTCGGGTAGGTCATTTTTCTAAGCCAATCCACTGATTTTCCCGGCTTTTACACTTTCTTTACTTTGCAATGATTCTAGTAAATCTCGGATAGCAAAACAAGTGTAAACCAGTTTTTAGGTCCTTTTCCCCCCGCAATTAAAAATTATCAAAAATTAATAAAATCAATACCTGTAACTCTTTTCACTGCTGATTTGAATTTATAAAATCAATTTGAATACAAAATTGATTATAAAAAATGTACTTATTTTTTGACACAATATGACAGAAAAAAAAAAAAGTGGTTAAAATACAGTAAAGACTACACTGCTAAAAAAAGTGGATAAAACTCAGTTTTTGAAAAATAATGATAATAAATAATAATAAATAATAACACTGACGAAATCATGATACTGCTTTTTCTTTAAAACAATTTTTATTAAACAATACAAAACTGGTTGAAACACGAATAGTGAAAGAAGACTTTTTAAAAATATGTAATTATACAGGTGTCCACTCTAACCTTTGCCAGATAGCTAATTTCTAAATCATTAGAAAAAAAGATATACTGCCAATCAGAAAAAATGATTTAAATGATGTAAAGAATTATATTTTATGTTGTTTAAGTCAATAAATGTAAAACTGAAAAAATTATAATGCCCAAATTTTTATACCCACTCCCATCCCCTGTTGACAATAGTCATAAAAATATTCTTGTCATGCTAACAGAAAAAAAGTTATACTCTTCTGCAACTAAAACTGAATTAGTTATATAGAATTGATAGCATTTTAGATAATGTTAAACTATTTCAATGAGTACTTCAAGGAAAATCCACCAATCAACAGGCAATTCGATGAAATGGCAGCCTTAATTGGCTAAAAATAATGAAATTCAAAGCCTCATAACTCAGTCAGTTTTAGTTGCAGAAGAATGGAACTTTTTTCAAAAATGTTTATGCATCATGAATATTTTACTAAATATGACTAATAGGACTGAGGGAGTGTATAAAAATTTAGATTTCATAATTTTTTCAGCAGTACATTTATTGACTCAAACAACATAAAATAACTTTATGTTATTTAAAGCATTTTTTCAGTGACAGTATATACCTATCTCTAATGGTTTGGAAATTATTTATTGGGCAACAATTAGAGTGGAAATCCTGTATACTTCGTAAACCAGATATTAAAAATAACAATAATCACATTTTCTTCATGTGAACTAAAAGTAACTTCAAAACTAATAATTGTAAGACCATCTAATATTACATATTTTGTAGAAAACACATGAATATACAATATATGCAATGATTGCTTCTGACTTACTCAATTGGTTTCCAACGTGCAAATTCACAACGGATATTTCTTTTGGCTTTTATGAGTTGTTCTTTTGTCATTTCATCTATACACAAAAATTATTCTATAAAATCACATTAATAATTTAATAACAATAACATAAATACAATAATCATCAACAAATGAATATTTACAAATACTGCCTGTGGTGTTCATTTATGAAGAAAAACAAATTTACAATTTATTTACTTAGAGTTAAATCATTAAAAAAAGTTTTAAATATTTAAAATTAATTCCACTGATAAAATACATAGTTACTTGAAATTAACTTACTATAAACTATGTAAGTATTAATATATTATTGGGTCCATTAACAAAAAAAATGTATTTTTTTAAATATTTTATTACTACACTTCATTATAAAATTAAAGCAAAGTTTAACAAATCTCTGCTTATCCTTACAAGATACAATAACAAATGACAATTCTATTTAATATTTATTAATTTAGAGTCAGTTCTTAAGATTGAAAGTCATAATGAAAACAGTTTATAAAGATTAAGTATTTGTAATCCCAATATAAAATTTCTTTTTGTTTTAGGTAACTTATAGTTTATGTACTAAACTGAAATAATACATGCATATGTTTGACATTTGTTCTAAATTAGAAGGTAAAGGAAATTTTTAAATACGCAATAGTTATTTCTGTATGAAGCATTTTATTTACTTAAGAAGTGATATAAAATACAACAATTTTCATATACATATAAAATAAAATTTAATTTCGTTATGCTCAAGTTATATTGAACTATTTTGGTTAAAAAGTTATTCAAATAAATCAAACTTATTGCATAAGTAGCAGCAGTGTAGTCACAAAATAAACAGTACCAGGACACTCTGAAAGCAGTGCTGGGATGCTCTGAACTGTCTGATAAAAATTGCACTGTTTTAAGGACATTTTCACTATTTTTCTCATTTATTTCTAGTGGCGGAAAAAGAAACTGCATTCCGGCTCCACTACATCCTTGATAAGTAGGTACAGTTTCTGTTAGAGGGCCCCAGAAAAATACCTGTCAAATCTTAGTACCATTAGAAAACGTTCAAGCACCACAATTCACCTGCTCTGCTTAGGCAACACAAATTAGTGACAACATTCATGCTTGATGACAATTGCGGCCCAACTAAAAGAATAGTACCCATAAGTAACTTTGCAGACCCTGAGCCTTACAATGGTTGAGTGACAGACTAATTATTAACAAGTCTACTCATACTTCAAAATCACCATATTAAATTGCAGAGTATTGAGATAATTATTATCTAACACAGTTACAATTAATGTGACACAATACTTAAAATAGTAAAAGACTTCCCCTACAACTCTATAACATTTATTAATTAATGATAAAAGTTGTCTGAATCAGTAATTCCTTTAACTGCGTAGGAAGCAACAATTAAGCTGATTCACAATGAGACAGTCACTAGGGAGCCACTTGATCCCATTAAGAATGATGTCACTATCAATCTCACCAATAAGCTGCCATAGCACATTAGGGGACTGGTATAGGGTTTCTGATTTCCCGCCCTTTCTTCCTTCCCGGGAATTTAACAGTCATTCCTGGGAATACATCAAAACTTGAAAAAATCTAAAAGTTAGTTATTTTTAAATGATATCAATAATAATTTCGTAAAATAAGTATATTTATAAATTCCAAAATTTATACTCCTTTATATATTGAGCTACAAAATACAAATAAAATATATTAATTATTCATTTTTAAAGTATGATTTAGGAAAACATAAGCAATCTATGCTTTTTTCACTCATCCTAGTTCTTAGCTTTGTTATGAACAACCAGGCAGCAGAAAATGCCCTCTCAGCTTAAGCTGATGTAGGAGGAATTATTTTCAAAGCCTCGCCCAGATTTATAATATTTTATGATTGATTTTCTGTTGAGTCAAATAACTGCAATTCTTGCTTCACTATCTTGTTCAAGCTAGAACTCTTGCTAGTTCAACAACATAGAACATTGTCTTTGAGTAGATCACTTTCTCAAATTTTTCGTACAACGTTAAAGATTTATTTTCCAGTTTTCCCTGCTTTCTTCCAAGTACGATGAGTTCGACAGTGATTTGTCTTCCTCGCAAAAAAGCCTTATCATAACTATTTTAGCTTGTTGAATCAAAGAATTTTTATTTGGTAAACATGAAAGATCAACAGTAACTGCAACAGCATCCTACTTTTGCCCCCAAATTTAGATATTCATAATTAATCCAACTAAACTAACATTGCGTCTCTCACTAATTCTTTGGACCAGAAGACAATTCATATTCGTAGAAAATTCTGAGTTTAGTTGGTTCAATTCTCCAATAATGAAAGCATATACTCCTTCGTAAGTTAGAAAAGTCGTGTTTCGCCTGTATAGTTTTTCTAGGACAATTTTTACTGACTTCAAACTTGCTACTATTGCAATCAGAGTTTCAAATTCTAGACTAGCCAAAATTTGTTGTTCTATAATATCAATTAATGCTTTTGAAATTGCTGATTTTATCTCTAAAAATCTTTCAAGCTTTGTCAACAAACTATTCCAGCGTGTTTTCGTGTCTAAACAATCCGTCTCTTCACAGCTAAACTCTACGTTCTTGAAAATGATTTTCTGAATAATTTTTTGTTCCTGGGAACTAAGTATAATTGCCGGGAATATAAAAAGTTTGAAAGTGTTACGATTTACCGGGAACCCGGGAAAGAAACCCTAGACTGGTAAGATTAACATTCAAGTAATATTATTACGGGCATGTGACTTCTAACTGCCCCTAGTAATTGTCTCAATGTAAACAAAGTTTTATGGAATTATTCAAGAAGTAGAATGCACGCCTAACAATGCAATTCTCAGGGCATGCAAAATTTGAAACTTCAGTATGCCTTACTATATAAAAGGAACAGACTGTACCCCAATGACTTAATATATGATTATCTACAATTGTAAGAATATGCATCATTTATTGAGAAGTCTTATGAATTTTATTACCATCAAGGTAGATTTTTTTAGATTTAAATTGCATTTAAGAATGATTAATTTTTTAAAAGATTTAAAAGAAGTTTCCTAAAGGTTAACATTGCATAAATTGATTGTTAATTCCATCCAAATTTACTTTATTGCAGCTTTGATTCTCATAAAACAGCAATTGGCTTTAAAAATCATGATTGACACGTCTGGCATACATCTAAACCAGTATAAACTTCTTAGTGCTAATAAATATTTCTATTGTTTTCATTTCTTTAGCTGAGTTCTGAATTTTCTTCAGCCAAGTTAATATAGCATGACTCAAGATGTATGAAATTATCACCAGTCTGTAGAGTAAATTAATTATACATTTTACCTTTATTAGGGCCAAAATGCATTTCTAGTCTGAACTTCACTTCCTCTTCTTCCATTGGGAGTCTTCTAGAAGCAAGAAAGGATTTTAATTCAGCTGCCTCTTTTAATATACGTTTCTCATTTTCATCTGTAAAAAGAAAATTCAACTGAGGCAAGTGCAAGCATGATATTTTAAGCAAAAATAATTTTATTTCCCTCTGCCTGAATAAGAAATAAGAATACTTCACTGTTAAATTTTTTTTAAATTCATTTCATTTTAAAATCAAGATAATAAGTCAATGACAGAAATTTTTAATGTTATGCTTTTAAAATATTAGTATACAATAAATACAATATACATGTGAGGTACCAAGAATACAAAATTTATTTGCATTTAAGATGACAAATATGACCAGAAGAGGTGCAAAAAAGTACTAGCTCCAATTTCCATTTACCTTCTCTAGGTCACTGCATGATACTTAGCACTGTACAAAACTAAACTGAGCTATGTATTCTTAATACACCCAGAAAGAAAGTCTCCCATAAACATTCGTTTATACTCCATAACAAAGGTGTCATCCTCCCATATAAAAATTGCAGATTTTTGACAAGGCCCGAACCCCTACAAGTATTCAGACTTATATTGCCCTCGGAGACTGCGGCAAGACAAAAGGGCTACAATACAATTGGGAATAAGGTAGGTAACAAGGGCACCAAAACACAATATGGCATGTTTTGTGCATCTTAATATGATGAAGAAAACTGACGATGCATTTTTAATGCTTTTTTTTTTTTTACTAACTGAAACCCAGATTTGATACAGATCTACAATTAGGGTTAGAAGCCCATATACCAAATTTCATTTATCTAAGTCGGAGGTTTTCAACCTGTGGTATGCATACCTCTAGGGGTACACGAAGGACCAGTTGGGGGTACGCAAAATCAAAATCGGTAATGGCGGACGCAAAATTATAAAGGATGAAAAAAGTTACAGTATTTTGTTTTCCTAAGTTCGTGTGAAAAGTAAAAGTGAAAGTTGTGCTAGTCTAAAACCTACGCTCAAAATAAGAAAGCAAAAGAAAACCTGGTAAATGATTGATATTTTGTCTTCACCAGGGATCACCTTGTTACCTTGGGATTCATAATGAATAACGACTGTTCATATAAATCAAGCTTTGTGTTTTATGGGTGCTCAATTTGATTGATTATTTTGTGGCACAAAACTGGTGTTTGTACACCATGTGTGCTCAATTTGAAGTGCTTTATCTTTAGAGTGACTTCAATTCAATATTTTTTGATTTCTCAAAGTGGACAAGTGGTTGAAAACTGGAACTCTTAATAGATCGGCATCTAGAACTGAAATTCAAACCACCGATTTGGCAGCTATGGAGATAACTGAGGATCAGCAGGATGATAATCATGAAGTGCAAAGGTCGACTGATTGGCCTGTTAAGGTAAGAAATAATTAAATTAAATAAATAAATAATAAAATAATTTTGTTAAAAAAATCAAAACATCAGTGCTCCTCCAAAGAAGAGAAAATATTCTAACGAATACTTAAAATATGGATTTTCCATCATGGGTGATGAAGATTGCCCAAAACCACCCTGCGTTGTTTGTGGAGAGATATTGTCAAATGGCAGCATGAAACCATCTTTACTAATGCACCATTTAGTGGCTAATTCAACTAACACACGATTGTACAAATCTTTGTGTAGAGACATGGACAGCCTATATACTATGTTACTTTTGCACACAGAAGTGAGTTGGCTTTCACGAGGAAATGTACTCACAAGATTGTCTGAACTGATACATGAAGTTCATATTTTTTGTATACCACCCTTTTACACTGAACTCTAAATTTTATGAAAGTGAATGGTTGCAGCAGCTTGCGTACTTATCTGACATTTTTTCAGAAATAAATAAACCTAATTTAGGATTGCAGAACCATTCCATAACCATTTTTAAGGTAACTGACAAAATCGAGTCTATGATTAAGAAGCTGAATTTTTGGGTATCCTGTATAAAAAAAAAACCAATATGAAGTTTTTGAGACACTTCACAGCTTTTTATCTGAGAATGAACTTAAATTAACAAAACAAGCAAAAACTAGTATAATAGCACATTTAAAAGGACTTAAGTTGTCATTCAGACAATATTTTCCGAAGCGCAGTGATGCAAATTTGTGGATTTTAAATTCATTCAATGAAGCATTTTTTCAAAAAGCTGAAAAATTAACAATTTCTGAAGAAGAAAAAATAATTGAACTTTTCACTGCTTCTTCATTAGAATCTGAATTTTAAAAAAAGAAATTTGATTGACTTTTGGGTAGCAGTGAAAGAAGAGTACCAAGAACTCTGTGTTAAAGCAATAAAATATTTAATACCTTTCACGAACACAGAACTTGTGGAAAGAGCATTCTCGTCCTATACATATGTTAAGAATAAATATGGAAATAAGCTTGATGCAGCTCCAGACATGAGATTATATCTTTCGTCATTTGAACCCAATTTTATAAAACTCAGCTCCATAAAACAAGCTCAAGGATCGCATTGAAATTTTCTTGCACTTGAATAACTGATTATTACAAAGGGTAATTTTTAGCTAACCTTATAAGCTAATGAAAAATTATTACAATACTGTTTTTATTTCTTTTGCCGTTTTAACTAATACTATTTTAAAATAGGAATAAAATTTGAAATCAAAAATAAGTCCTGCAAATGCCATTAATTCGTGTTATTTGACTCTTAAGCTTACCTAAGCCCTTAACATTATTGATAAAAACTTCTTTGCATAGACGGATGATTGGGGGGGGGGGGGGGTTTAACATTAGGGGTATGCGAAAATGAAAAGACTAATCAAGGGGTACGCAAGGGAAAAAAGGTTGAGAACCCATGATCTAAGTCATTGTGCTTTGGAGTTATGTTCACACGAGTTCAAATATATAGACCAAGAGGCAGTCAACCCATTGGCAGATCTGTTTCAAAATTTGATACGAATCTACAAATTTGGTGATAAAACTAAGTACCAAATCTTATCCATCAGCTATTTAACTTTTTAAGTTATCGTGTTCACATGAACAGACAGACTTCCCTTGGACAGATTTTATTCCAAAATCTGATAGAAATCTATAAATTTGGCATAAAGATCACATATCAAATTTCATCCATCCATCTCAAACAACTTTTGAGTTATCGCATTCACAGACAGAAAGGATAGACAGACACAATTCCAAAATTGTATTTTTCAGCTCAGTGAGGTCTAAAACATGGAGATTCATCAAAACCTCAAGGTCAAATTTTTGATGATTGTAATATTTTCTCCTTGTATACGAGATAGTAAAAAGAAACAAATGCCTTAACTGATAGGGAAAATATATACTTACTAGATACTAATCTATATACAGCATCAATTAAGTTAGCTGGCAACTGCAAAGGAGGAAATTTCCTTATTCCTGGGTGCTTACGATGTTTCATGTCCCCAGAATCCAAAAGTGTTTGAACTTCAGGTAATAATTCTACAGAATGTTTAGATGAAAAACAACACTATGGGAAAATATAAAACAAATACATATTTTCAAGGCAAAAAAATATTAAATCTATTTAAAGGAAAATTACGTATTCATAAACTAAATAGATCAATGAAACTTCTTAATAACTTAAATAAATAATTAACTGAAGCAACTGCTCCTAAATAAATTTTTTAAGTCATACAGTTAAGACTTTTTTGTTCACAAAAAAATACAAATGTATTTACAATGAAATAAACTGCATTTCATATAAATCCCCTGATATTTTTAACATTTCTTTTGTACTGTTGTAACCAGGCAAAAAGATAGGAAATAGCTGAAACATGCATACAAAATTTGATACAAACTTTTGAAGTGGAAGGGTCAAATCGAGAAGAACATTACGTCCAATTGGTCACAATTTGTTGATGCTATCTAGTAAGAAGTCTCCCAAAGTGAAATATAAAGATTAATTTGTAGCATATAAAAAAAAACCCTATTTTTTTACTACTAAGAATTCATATTTCAATTGATTCAATCATGGGTTTTTGTTATAGACCAGAGGTTCCCAACTGTGGTATGCAAGGAACCAGTTAGGAGTACGGAAAAGTAAGTTGGGAATGGCGGAAAACACAAAACATAAGAATATTCTAGAATTTCATTTCTCAGATTCTTTTAAAAAATGAAATCAAAAATTGTGCGAGTACAAAAGTTTATTCCTGAAATAAGAAAATGGAAGAAAGTGATTAATATGTACTTAATAGAGTGATTGTTAGCTCTCATCATAAGTAAATGCAAAATTTCAACGTTGTTTTCATTTGTTTTGATGTAAAGTCAAAAATCACTCCTATACAAATTCTAATTAAGTTTATTAGACTTGTTTGACTCTTAAGCTAAGCTAAGCCCCTACTGTTATTAATAAAAACTTCTTTGTACTAAGAGAAGGTTGTGTGTGTGGTGTTCGTGGGGTGATAGTAAGGGGTACTCAAACATAACTTATAGACAACCAATTAGTAAATTGAACAAAATACTTGTTGTTCATTAAATTTATAAAACATACAAAGGTAAAAAATATTTGCTTTAAGCCTCCAATTATTTCACATGTGGTAGACTCCCTTGTGAAGTCTTTAATTCGAGATTTTGTTCTTATTTTTTCCTAATTCGAAACAAAGCGGCATAATAGAAAGTCTACATCTCAAACATCATATTTTCTAAACCTAAATCCAATTATTTTGAACTTATAGATTTCAGTTTCAAAAAATTAGCTTTGAAAGTGAATGAATGCACTGATCTTTTTTATGTATTTAATCACATCACTGAAATCTTAATATTTCATCCATGGATGTTTAAGAAAATACATATAAATACGTATTATCTCCTTTTGAACCAATTACAAAAAAAGGGAAAGGGCTGGTTCTATCATTCTGAGGGGAAATGAAATTATAATTTTTTCTTTACTTTTGAATAAGCTTGGTTAATTATTATTAAATAGAAAATCTAAAAGGCCTACCTTCCTATCTTTAATGTAGTTTAAATAATTAATTCAGTAACATAAATGAAATGCTTTTCCACTATAAAAAAGCTTTGCCAATAGAGCTTCTTGTCCATAAAAGAAATGAGTCAAAATAGCACTTTATCAAAGTAGCATCAAACACATGAGTATGTAAACAAACAAATGATTTAAAAATAAGTATTTTAAAACTTTTATTTAGCAAATAATGGATAGTACATTACAGCATCAATATACGTCAATGATTCATAAACAAGGGCAATATTCAAGTAATTAGGAGAAATCCAATGCTTCCTTACTTTATGAAAATGATAGATGTAACTGTTGATCATACAGCGCATATATTTCATTCTGTTTGTTTCACACCCGAAGTTTATATTTTTAAGCGCCGACATGATAAAAATGATGCTATTAATATGCCTTTATTATATTAAACTGCCTTCGAGAATCAACGCATTTATTTACTTTTTATTAGTTATTGGTTTTTTCATCTTAACACATGAATTAATTGGATTAAACATAAATTAGTTTCAAGATACACGCCAGTAGTTTGAGAAAAGCTTCAAAGATTCGAAAATAATTTATTAAACTTTAATGTAAATTGTTTGGGACTTAAAACAACATCGTTTGTCATTCAAATTTACCAACATGTGCTATATACAAAAATATTTATTTTCAAAACATAGCTAAGCGAAAAGATTAATTCACTTCACTTTGCGCAACAGATCAGAATTAAAATATAAGTCAAAATTATTTAAAATGGCATCTAATTTCATTTATAAGAAGTGAGAAATAAATGTATTGCTCTACTATATTTTCTAAATTTTTAATTTAATTCATTGAAAGTAAATGTGAAAAAAGTTCCACCAATTTTTCAGTTCTCTGTTTTGATATTGTCGCACTACAACGTTTCTACTCATAGGAAATTTTCTCGGTTATAAGATTTTATCTAAATGAAGCTCATTGAATCCAAAATTAAGGAAGCATCTAAATGTAACACATAATAAAACCTTAAGAGCACTATATATATGAAAATGATATACAAATACTTTTCTGCTCTGTCATTGGTTGAAAATTTTAAGTTTAGTTTTTAGTGCTGATTGGCTGTTTCAGAAAAGTCATGAAAATTGAATCGGTTATACGTTTATTTTATGTGTGTGGTGTGTGTTAGTAAATTTCATGCTTATTTTTATAAATAAAATATATTCTGTAGCTGAATAAAACTCAAGTACCAAGAATGGATACGAGCGGATTCGATTGTCCGCAATATGTAAACTTTCAAGCACTAGAAAACGAAATAGGTACGTTTTAACTATGATGTCAGTCTTTCTCCCTTAAAAACGACATTGCTTTCAAACATAACGTTTTTCAGTCATGTTGGATTTTCTGTAATTTTTCTTTCTATATGGGGACGGCATTAACAAAAACAGAATTCTGATAGCAAGAATATCATATGGCTTGAAAATGAAATTCAACCCAATAATTATGTAAAATTTTAATATTTCTTGGGTTGGATTAAAGCGGTGTTAAAAATGATTCTTAAATAATATACGAACATTACTTTTCACTATATACTAGAGCTTTCATTCAATGATGCTATTTTGAATATTTTTGAAACACAATTCAGTAAGGCAGTTTTTCACTTCTATTTACACACTATGCTGTTATAACCCATTTAATTTGCCGTTAATAAATCTTAAAAGAAAGTATTACTTATTTGTTTTTCTGCATAAAATGTATGTCTGAACTCAAAAGTTAAAAAAAAACGTGCAGTAATGGTAGATTACAGTTTGCAGGCTTTTTAACTAAATCCGAATCTCTTTCATTTTCAATGGGAAGATGCCTGGCATTATGTCTTTTAAATCTTTTCCTTAAAGATTTGTGATTATCATCCTGTGAGATATTTCATTCACGTTTGTATATTTCATTGTGGCTAGCTAATCTTGTCTGACAGAATAAGTAGTAAATAAACACTTAGTGATAGCAACTTTTTATTTACTTTAACTGAAAGTGATATTCAACAAGCCATACAGAAAGTGATATCTATTTTGCAAAGGAAGGATGAAGGTTTGTTCTCCAGCGTATGCTCCAGTTTTTGGCCATCTTAAGAAAAAATTTGAAATGGAAATTTCACAGTAGATGACTGCTTAAAGCATATTAAATCATATGCATACTATTCTTTAGCAAATTTTATTTGCTTTCTGCTAGTTATAAAATTTTTCTGAAGAATATTTTAGATTTAGAGTTATGAATTTTTAAATAAATTAACCCCATTTGCACCAGTTTTGGCCACACAAATATTATATTTTTAACAGACTTAATGAATTTTAAGTAAAAATAAATCATTTTTATGCAATATATATTTTAGTACATTATTTTCTGTTATTTTAAATGTGACTTTTTTTATGAAATTATAAAGATATGTAATAAAATTTACCTAAGCTGATTTTAACTACAGATTTCAATTTTAAAAGAAAAGACACAGGAATGCAGAAAACAATTTAATTTGGTTGATAAAATACAAACTCTAATTTAATTTAGTTGATAAAATGCAAACTATATATACTCGCATATTTTTTTTTATAAAATATGAAACAAAAAATGGGGAGAGGAATAAACTTACATTGCAAAAGTATAAATTTTTTAAAAAATCTTACAAATCAAGAATTTGCATTATTATATTCACTAACAATATCCACAAATATGTGTTTTTATAATTGTTAATTGCAACATTAATCAAATTCATCAGTCATTTTTAAAATTAGAGCAATCCATGCATATAAAAGAATATTCCTCATCACTTGATTTAGGTTCCTCAAGTTGAAATTTTCTAACATAAATGTGAGGTAAACATTCAAAATAGAGATGTTTTTGACATTCCATTTTGAATGGCCTCAACTGCATTACCAACTTTAGATGGTGAGTAGCAAGATTTTTTTATGGAAATGCTACCTGCCCTCTTATTTTTAATTGGAGCAATTACTATGTAAAATCAAAACAAACAAAACTAAATCAGTTACTTTATTTCAGAAATAAAGCTATGTCAGTTACTTTTCTTTTTAGAAACAAAACTAAATCATTTGCTTTTATTTTAGAAATAAAATTTAGTTGCTTTTATTTTAGAAACAAAACTAAATTAGTTAATTTTATTTCATCCAGATATTCTTAAATTTATGTAATGGCTAAAAACATAATAATGAGGTTATGTGGCCAAAACTGGAACACATAGTGTTCCACTTTTGGCCACCACCCATTTAATCTTAAAAACAATTAATTTTGATATGAAATTGTAATCAAAAGAAAGCTTACCTCATAAACCCTAAGGGTAATCAGTTTTAGATTTATCATTTACTTCCGAGAGCTTCATGATGAAAAACTGTAAATACTTGTTCCTTAATAAAAACCTTAACAGTTGTGAGTATACAATACATGATCATGTATTTAATTTTTTTACAAGTCACATGTTTGAGAAAAATTAACCAATCAGATTGAAAATAGTAAAACAAGGATTGTTTAAAGTATTGGAATGCTTCTTATTAGTTAATTTGAAATTACTGATTAATTATTAGAAAAACAGATCTAATGTGACCAAAACTGGTGCATCTACCCTATCACACAAATCTATTTTGCAAATATTTGTAAAGTCCATTCACAGTAAAGAGACTAGTTGTCCCAAATCAGTTGGGAGAGTTATGGATCAAATGATGTAGGGTAGATGCTCCAGTTTTGGCCTCATTGGATCTGTTTTTCCAATAATTAACCAGTAATTTCAAAGTAACTAATAAGAAGTATTCCAATACTTTAAACAATCCTTATTTTACTATTTTCAATCTGATTGATTCATTTTTCTCAAACATGTGACTTGCAAAAAAATTAAATGCATGATCATGTATTGTATACTCACAACTGTTAATGTTTTTGTTAAGGAAAAAGTATTTGCAGTTTTTCATCATGATGCTCTCGGAATTAAATGATTAATCTAAAACTGATTACCCTTAGGGTTTATGAGATAAGCTTTCTTTTTATTCTGATTTCATATCAAAATTATTTTTAAGATTAAATGGGTGGTGGCCAAAACTGATACTTTAGATTTACTATAGGGTTAGATGCTCCAGTTTTGGCCATCTTAAGAGAAAATTTGAAATGGAAATTTCACAGTAGATGACTGTTTAAAGTATATTAAATCATACTTATACTATTCTTTAGCAAATTTTATTGGCTTTATGCTAGTTATAAAATTTTTCTGAAGACTATTTTTGATTTAGAGTTATGAATTTTTAAATTTTTTTTCATTACAACGGAAATCGCGTGCTCTTTCCAATGGTGTATCTATTTTTGTCGTACAATTATTCGAAACCATTCTATTGAGAAATTAGTGCAAAAAATCAACCAAAACAACACAAAACATTAAATAAAAAAATTTCTAGATTAAATTTTAAAATTTCGGCTTCGAGGTGCATTCAGTCACCATTACGACTACCTGTGTGCAAAATTGTATGGCTGTAAGTGCGATGGCTTCGTCTGGACATCGCAGACAAACACACACACAAACATTGCCTTTTATAAGTATAGATTGTAAATTCACATGGTAAAGTAAATTGATACACACACATCAAAACACACAAACACTGCTTTATATATAATTTTAAATAAATATAATAATTGATATCAAACTTTCAATTTGTGCTCATTTAATCTGTATATATTCTCAAATCTAGCAATAGCAAAGCATTGCCGTTTTCAGCTAGTATATATATAAGGGATGTAACGAATAGTGATTTGACTGAATTTTCACTTCTGACTGCAAATAAAATATTTCTCGAATTTCTACTAAAAAAAAATCAAAGATTAATAAAACTGATGTAATATTTGTACGTTTAAAAAATTTTAACATCTTGATGCATTTTAAAATATGAAATGAGAAACCTTCTTCATTTTGGGATTGCTTCACAGAAATAAAAGTGTCATTGCAGAACATGACAATGACAAACACAGAAGAAAATTAAGCAGATAAATTAAAATTATTAAAAGTGAATTGCGATTTTAATAAAGAACTTCTAATAGCTGGGATGGAGTGTCCACATAATTAGTGAAATGCCAAAAAAAAAAAAAATTGTCCAAGATTTTCAGATTAAGCAGAAAACATCTTGCAGCTCCTGTAAGCACAATATATAGTGAATATTTGAATGGGTGATTGGCAAAAGGGTAAAATTCCACTGGAAATCCTTTTTTCAATCATTTATTTTCTGAACCTGGTAATACCTAAGAAACCAAACGGAACATACTTTTTTCCTGAAAATGCTGATAATTTTTTGTTCTTGCATCATAATTACAGGCTTTGTAACGATAAATGATTTGTAAGATAATTAAATACACCAAATTTACTTAAAATTGAGTAACTGTTAGGAGGGGTTTTTTTATACTAAATGTACTGATATGTAATTCTACACAATTTAAATTTTTTGTTAAATATATATAACGGCACACTTTTTAAAAAATATTATCGTGAAATTATTCGGCCAAATGTCTGTTTAGTATTCAGCAAAAGAGACGAATATTCGTTACATCCCTAATATATATATTATGTTATCCGTTGTGCGAAGAAATAACTCATTACGCTAGCAGTGTGTAGACGACTGTAATTGCTTAAAGAAAAAAATAGCTTTTAACATAATCATAGCTTTAAAACAGTTCTGGATTCGTATACGTAAAATAACCAGCCATTTTCAATGCAAGACGTTTATTAGTAGAACACTGAATTAAAACTTAAACAAAAACTCCTGTTCAAACAGCAGTTATAAAAGATTACAGTTAACATATATATCATGCACAAATACTTAACACCTGAATTAATACAAAAAAAGCTTCGTGGATGTGACAATATGTAGGGTAGATGTATATATATATAGAAAGCAGTCAAAAACGATCACAAAGATTTACAAAATGAACCAGAGCAAATATAAAAAAAAATTAATAACTGATCCAAAGAAAAGCTAATTCAAAATAGGATGGAAAAATAATTTTGTATATATATTTTTTTTTGTTTATATATATATATATATATATATCTTAATTGTTTGCAAAAATTATACTTTTCGTTATATAAATTGAATTTAGAAAATAAGTTTTTAATGCATATATAGTGTTTCATAATGACATTTTTTTTTTTTTAAAGTTTCAGATTCATCAATGTTATCAATGGATTCTCTGGAAGGAGGAGAACAGCAGCAGTATGTATAAAAATAATTAAAGAGAGTATACAGTGGTTATTATTTAAAGTTTTAATAAAATGTGCTTTGATTTTATAATAAAAATTGAAAGTGATATACCGAAATTACTTTCTTTATATTACAGTCGAACGTCACAAATCCGGAATCGTTGGGACTTCGACAATTCCGGATTTGGGATAATTCCGCATCTTAGATCATTTCAATATTAAGAAGTGATTTTAACATAAAACACATAATTCAATTTAAATTTTAAAAAACTTATTTATTACTTGTTTTCTTTGATATATAAACATAATATTATTTTTTTTTAATTTGAACATTTTTGCAAAACATTTCATTTAAAGGGAGTTGCTTCATTAGTTTTGGTTTTTGATTAAGTAACTTCCCTTTTATTTTATGTATCGCTATTATGTCCGACTCCGAAATAAAGTCTCTTTGCAAATCTTCTGCGAGCCAGAAGGGGAGAGAAAGTTGTGTGCGCATCTTATTTGTTAATATTTCTTATATTCTGGACTAGTTCATTTTGCGTGCTAGAGAGGGGAAGGTATTGTAACTCCGCGATTTGTTACCCCCCTCGCTACCTTCGGCGCACATCGTTGTACATGTGGTTAAATTCTTTCCCTCCCCAGATGGTTATGACCAGTTTCTGCTGATTCTGAGCGCCGATTTGTTAGATAAAAGTTACGATTTTTTTAGGGGGAGGGGGGTGTTATGGAATGATAAAGGTCCGGATTTGCGATGTTTGACTATATTTGCAAACTGCTCCAAATATGTAGTACTCAAGAATTGCTGTTAAACTCTTTACATTTTAAACAACTGAACCAGCCTCTTATGCCTTTTCCATGTACAGTTCAAAAGCAGATAATTTATGTTTGTTATGTAAAATATTTTATATTTTCTTAAAAGTTCGTGGATAATAAGATATTTTTAAGATCTCAGTGACTTGATTAAATATAAAAAATTCAGTTTTTAAGGTAAAAAGATTAAAGATTATCAGTTTAAAGCTATTAGGTCAAAATAATTGGGCACTTAGAGGGAAGAGGCTTGGGAGGTTATACATTTTGCATTCAGCTGTTTTTGCCAAAAATGTTCATTAATACTGCTGTTAATTCTAACCAAATTCTGTAATTTGTTTGTTATGGAATCGCAACCAAACACATTGTTCTATTTTCTTCAACTTAGGCATAAATATTCCTTGAAGCAATAAAAAACAATGTATAGCTATGTAAGGATTTTTATTTTTGGAATTCAATTTAAGATGGTGGCTGCCTTACTGATTTCATTGTTTTGGTGAGTTTGCCACCATTAAAACATTTTAATCATTTTGCTAATGGCAAGACATTTAATTGTAATTTTGTTAATACTGATGAAAGCAAAGATTTGTGCAAATAATTCACCTTAGGGGAGGGGAAAAAAGAGTAAGATCATAGTTCCTTGTTGAGATTTGCTTTTTCTTGTTTATTTCCATCTAATTGTGTTTTTTCTTTTTGTGTGAAAGTACGTTTTTTCAACAATTCTAGCCAAACAGTAAATGTTATAAAAATTCAAAGAGTACCTCCACTCTTGAGTATAAAAGTTTCTGCACATCTATTTCAGTACATTTTTTACATAACTTTTTTTTTAATTAATGTATTTGTTTGTAAATACAGGAAGTAAAATTTATGCATAATATAGATGCGCAATATTGTACATTGATTGGTTTAAGATTGTAATTATAACTTTGTAAGATAGTGTATATATGGGGACAAAGAAGGTTCCTCCTCAAGAGACAAATTATGATATTCTTTCTCCCAGGAAACAATACTGTCCTCAAGTTGAATGACAGCATTGGATAAACCTTGAACACCCTCACTGACATACCTCGCGCCATGACAGATTTTAGCTTTCTATCTAATTAAATGACTTCTCCTGTACTATCTGTTAACTATAACACATAAGGAGTCATCTAATTAAATAGGTATGAATTGCAGATGCAAGTTAAATGGTGTCAGCGGCAGCCAACATGTTGAAGATTGCAATAAACAATCTTGAATTTTTTCAGGGTGGGGCAAGGTCTACCACAGAACTATAAGTAAATAATAAGGGGAAATGAAATAATTAATAAGATAAATGAAAATTTGATTAAAAAATTATGGATTAATTTGAATGTAAAATTTTTCGTCAGATTTTGCTTACGAATTTTGAAAAGTCTGAGAAGCGCAGCTTGCTAAAATTCTGCAACCCAAAGATTATTCTGTTTTGTTTAATGTTTTGCTAAATTTATAGTAAAGTTTTATGGAACTTCTTTTACAGTGACATTGAGACAACTGAAAAAGAAAACTTCAGTGTTATTCGTTCTAAGAAGGTAATTTCTAAACCTAAATCAAGAGCTCTTAAAACAACACAACCAAAGCCTTTCCAGTTTGAAACAGACAATCGTATAAAGAGTAAACCTACCAATCTTGGCTCCAATTATGATGAGAAGGATTTTGCATCAAAGCTGAGACAGAATACAAAAACTGTCAACGAGTCTACTGTAAGTAAACAATGCAGATAATTAATAGATTTTGTAAAATTCAAATGATGTATTCACTGCATATTTTTATTCTAGAAAAATCGAGTGACCAAAGTAAAGCCATTCAATTTAACACAACCATCTAAAAGAAAGCATGAAGATGCTGAATATGTTCCACTGGCAGAACAAATTTCAGCTTTTCATCAGAAGGTTCCTGAACGTTATCAAACAACTTCTCAAAAAGGTATTTTCCTTTCTTGTTTATTTCAATAAAATGCATTTCTATTTGTCTGACTGCAAGCAGTTAATGTGTTTGTTTATGTGATAGATTAATCTTTCACTTCAGAATCAAGCTTTAGCTTCAGTTTTCAAGTTAAAGGGAATTTTTTCCTGGGTGGTTCATTAGTTCTGGTTTGTTTAGATGCAGCAACATGAAGTTTGGTATTTGCTTTAGAAAGGAATAGAACTGGCTGCGAGTAAACCAAGATATTTCAGTCTCCGTGTTTTAGACCTCCCCAAATCGGGGGGAAAAAATTTTATGAAATAAGCTGTCTTTTTGACCATGAATATATGAATAGAATAACTCAAAAACAGATGAGTGAAATTTGGTCTATGGTTTTGGTACCCAAAATGATATCAAATTTTGGACTAAATCTGTCAATGCGAAGTCTGTCTGTCCAGGATACAGCAGAATAGCTTGAAAATGCATTAAGTGAAATGGAGTAAATTTTATAAATGGTTTCATCACCAGAAATGCAGATCTCTATCAACTAAATTCATCAAAGTGTGGGCTGCCATCCTTCTGTGTCCATGGAAACACAATAGCTCAAAAATAAAATGAGCTAGGAAAGTGACATTTGGTGAGTTACGAAACCACTTGGATGGAAATTTAGAATATTCAATCTACTTGCTGCCTTCTGCCAATAGCATATTAAACAGGTTAATTTTTAACAGGTAAACAAATAAACAGGTTAATTTTTAACAGGTAACAAATAATTTTGTCTACTGTTTACCAATTAATCTTGCAAGGCAGTTTGTACCAAATTTTATTAAAAATTATCATTGGATAGAATATTTTTCTTATGCATTTAAGTTGTAAATTTTCATTTAATAAATAACTACCAGTATCCATTGCAGGCAATTAATAAAAGAACCACAAATTTCTCTTTGATTTATATTTTTTAATTTATCAATTTACCCAATTATTGCTGTTTAAAATCTTTCATGAAGTTATTTTAATATCATTTAACCAAACAAATTTTTCTCAGTCGAAATTGCTTTGTCATGATGCTAAATCACTGAAATTTGATTTTCCATTAGAGTTTCAGCCACAAGAGCACTGGGAACCTCCTCCTCTCGAAGCCAAATCTCCTGAACTACAAGCTGTGAAACGCCGACGTGTAGTAACTGCTATCAGTCATGAAGAACAAGAATTGAAAGAAATGAAAGCGTAAGAATTAAATTTTGCATCTGTTGATGAGAAATTAACTTGTGGTATCTTCTGAAATTAAACAATATAAATAATCTAGCTTTATAACACTGTTAACCCTATAATGATGGTTTCATCAATCATATGCTTATCATTTAACAGGAAGGAAATTCATTTTGTTCTTAAAGTGTTAAGCTGGTCAATTTAATAGATTTCATTTCATTAAATAATTTGATTAGATATGAATATTATTTATTAGAATGCTGGATCAGAATGTCTATTGTTGAAAAGTACTAAAAAGAACTGAAAAAATCCTATAATTTGATTTGGATTTAAAAAATAAAAATTCTTGCAATGTTCAAACAGCACAAGATGCTGTGCAATATCTTCATGCTATTGTATAGCATTCAACACATTGCATGTTATCATGCAATATGTTTGTGCTAATAGGGTGATCTCATTTTTTTCCTCTTATGAAAGAATTTTTCAATAATTCCGATGTGGGGGGGGTATAGTCCTGCTTTTTGTACAAAAATCACTAATGAAGTTTGAATTCACATGTAACATATACTTTTAGTTGTAATGTTCATCTTGTACTTAAAAATTACATTGATGTTCCCAAAATTAATTAGCATTCAAGTTTAAAATGATTTTAAAAATGCTAGAAGTGTTTAACTTGGTGGATATCCTGCATATGGATCATATTGGCTATGATTCCTATATAAATTCAATGAATTCTTTGTTTATTTTTAATTTATGGTCTACATCAAGTTTTCATATTGCTGTTTCTAAAACTTGACGGAGTATAATAATTTTTCATGTATATTATTTTGAAAGAAGTTCATATTCAGGTTTTGTCTTAAAACTTTACAAAATACAGTGATCTCTCATGTTTATTATTTAGTAAGGAGTTCAGCTTAAGGTTTCATCTTACCTTACCCTCATACTCTATCTGGAGATCAGCTCTGAACAGTTGAAATATAATCTGCTCTCATTAAAGTAGACTGCATTCCCTTTTAACACTACACTAGATATTATTTCATTTTTGTCTCAAGTAATCAGGTTAAAACTGTGAAAGACACTATCATTAAAAATTATGCACACATTGGTATAAAGTTAATTTTATATTGCTCATTCATCATGAAATCTTGGCTTTAAAAATTAAGTTGGAAGCAGTTGTCATTATCAGGAATAAAGTTGTTTTTGTTGAACTTTTATGGATCAATCCAATTATATAGTTGGATTGCTTAATGAATGTATTATTTTTATTAACCAGCCGTTTTGAAAAGTGTTTGCCAATTATTCTAAAAATATGGTGTTCTACATTTTCAAATTATTAATTTGGATGATATTTGTGAACTGTTTGGATTATTACTATGTTATTTAAAATACCAAATCAGTTTATTTATGAATGAAATGTTCCATTAAAATCTATTTTTTACATAATAAAGATTGATAGGAAGTTAAGTTTTCCTATCTATACCTGTAACATGAACATTATCTATATAAATCTCTATAACTCAGTGATATTTAGTATATTTTCAACATGAGAAATACTTTAATTTTATATGTAGCTCCCGACTTCTCTCCTTGAACTCATAATTGATCTCATAATAGTTTCAAGTATATTGATACATTATCAAGTATATAAAGAAATAATTCCATTTGAGAGAACTCTAAGTTTTTTAAATATAAAAATCAACTTTCACACAAAGTAAATCAGTATACCAAAACACTAATAAAACATATTTTTCTCTTGTAGATATGAATTTCATGCAAGACCTGTGGATCCTAAAATATACAAGGATCCTTCAAAAGATCAAGTTCAGCCTAAAGCTAAGCCTACATTAAAGACAAAAAATCCTCATTTAAGAACCGCACAAAGAGCTGCTCTCCATCGTCACTCATCACCTGGAAAGAAATACAAGTTTAAAGCTAGACCAGTTCCAAAGGACATTTTAAATGGCCCTACTGTAAGTGCTTTAGAAAAATGTTATGCTTGCATGTAACATTATATGTAAAATAATATGGTTATGCCAGACTTTAAAAACTGGTGCTTCTCGGTATTTTTCACTACTTTTCCATTAGTAAAAATGATGAGCATGTGGCAAGTATAGCAACCTTCTACCACAAAAAGTTGTGACCATGGTGTATAGTTTTATACTTGGTACAATGTGCAACTAAATGAATGGGACAATCGCTGTAACTCAGAGAGTTATAATCTGAACTTCACAAAACGGGTGTCCATGGAAATGTCTCGAGGAGACAGGTTTATTCGGATCCAAAAACTGTTTAACTGAATTAATTAACTGCAATCTCAAAATTTTTTCATTACGGGAACCTAGATTTTTCAATGATTCAATCCGGTTTGCCTTTTTTTATATGTGTATCAAATTTTGTCCGGAAATTTGAAGAAGTTCTTTAGATAAAATTAATTTTGTTTGTGGAAAACTCCGCCTTAATAGAGCCAACCCTGAAGGGGCCATATATTAAATACATTTTAGCTAGTTAATAGCAAAAAAGAAAAAAAAAAAAATTTCCAGTGACATTTCGGAAAAAAATTAAAGACAATGCAGATTGATCTTTAATATGGACATTCTTTTTCAAATTCTAAATATTTTTAATAAAAAAATTAGAGCATTTCATGACTTTAAAATATAGTCTATTTCCTTGACACCACCAAAAAATTCCAATGACACTCACAAAATGTTACTCCAAATGAAATGCATTGGATCTGCTGATTTCAGACAAAGTTTTGCCTGACTGGTCAGAAACGAATTCCGTCATGACATTTTAAGCCAATGAATTTACCAAGCTTTATTAAAAGAAGGAGATTTTACTGTTCAGACGGAGACGATTTTTAATCACATAGGAAATTCGTTAAGCAGAAACTTTTTTTTTTGTTAGCAACAGATATACATGTTTTGCTTTTAAATAAAGTTTGACAATATTTTAATCATATCAGTACAATTAGTGTTTAATATTTAAAGATTTTTATAATAAAATAATAATAATGGGATTTTAAATTATAGAAATAAAGTTTAATTCCCAGGAAGAAATTCCCCTTAAGTTATTTGGTTGAAAGAACTGTATAGATTGATATTTATTATGATGAAACTATATTTGAAACAATAATTATTTTACTTTACCTATACGAAACATACAAGATGGTTAATCTTCACGTTTTAGAACTCTTGGAGTCCAAAAACAGCATTTTTCAACTTATGGCTGTTTACCTGCTAACACTATACCTTAAAAATGGAACAAGTTAGAGGGTTGAAATTTGTTATGTGGTCTTTTCACCAAAATTCTAGATTTGTATCAAATTTTTGAAGAAATCCGTCGTGGAGCAGTCAATCTGTCCTTCCACATGCTTTCGAAAACAATAATTCAAACAGCTGGATGGATGAAATTTGGTATAGGATTTTTTCACTAGACTTGTAAATATATGCCAAATTTTGCTCCAGCTCCATCAAAAGGTTGGCAGTCTGTCTATTGCGGGGTATGCGAACACTATTTTTCAGAAAAGCGACAAGCTAGATATATGAAATTCGGTACGTAGTTTAGGTATGAAAACTTAAGTTCAGTGAGATTTTGAACCCAAACATTAGAAGAAACAACGTTCTAAAGCCTTTCTCGATTCTCTGCACTAAACTATGAAAGTTAACAGAAAAGTCACTACAATGGGGTAAAGTCGTGGGGAGAGAACACTCCAATTGGTTGAAAAAGCTCGATTGAGTAGTAAGATACTTTTAAGTCCTTTTTCATTATGACTTCACTTCAACAAAGTAGTGAATACTTTTCAACAGTGGGTTTTAAAAAGGGATTCTTATAATACTATTAACATAATGAGAACTTATCGCTTGCTTTTTTAATATATTTTGATTGAAAATAAAAGATATAAAATATAATATAAAAAAATTATTTGAATTTTTAATTATATATTAGTATTGGGAATTTAGCGTGTTATTTGTTAATTATTTAGAATTAAAAATTTATCGGTTGCATATTTGAATGTTTTAATTGTCAGCTTGCAGTTAGATTACAGAATGGTTAGAAATACAAATTTATCGTCTATTTTTTGCATTCTCGTATTGAGTCTATAACTTTACTATTAATTTGTTATCTTTGTGTAATAATGTTATACGATCAAGTGATTTATGGTCTAGTCTGAATCGGAATGACAATGTTGAACAATCGGATAATCTTTTAATCAGATTAACATAAAATGTTTAATTTTTCGAAAAGAAAGCCAAATTTATTTCGTGTTAAAATCGTTTGATATTAAAATTTGAAAAAAAAAAATTCATTCAACTGTTATTTATAATGATGATTAAAGCTTGTGCTTCATGAAGAGTAGACTGATAATGAATATAATATATGGTCCCTCAAAAAGTTAGCATTGCCTGTCAACAGTGGGAATTTTCAGTTTTTTGTAAATATTTCCAAAATCATTACAGATATGCACTTGATTTTTTGGTTACCGGCGTTATAATGTCTCAGCTTTGCTCTCGCGTAAAAATATTACTATTTTACAATTAACTTTTTTCACAGTCATGTTTAAAAAAAATCTTAAATTATTAATTTTTTACTTTTGAAATTTTCTTTCATGAATTTATTCAAAAAAAAAAATAGTGCTCTGTTAGTGAAAAAAATTTTGAGGAATATATAGTACTTTACGGTATATAATCAAAAGTTCCTAAAATTCATTTTAACATTGGAACCGCCATTTTTCAAACGCTCGAAATTTTAATCAAAACTATAAAAAAATTTGATTTATCTCATTTTATGATGGAGAGTTGATTCAGCGAAAAAAAATTGATAGGCGTAATGGGAGAATTCCGAGATAGCTGTTAATTGACTCAGTTAATGATCCGAATAAACCTGTAACCTGTCTCCTCAATACATTACCAACAGCACCATTTTTGTGAAGATCCAATTATAACTCTCAGAGTTACAGCGACTGTCCCATTCATTTAGTTGCACACTGTACATTTCCATATCTTTTGGTAACTGCTGCAAATGGAAAAGTACCATTTTTACATTAATGGGGGGTTTTATTATTATTTTATAGCTAGTGCTTTAATTCCAAAAATAGGGTGTTGCTGCTGAAAGTTCCAAGTGGGAGAGACTAATATATAACTGTGGAATATATTAGTGTACTTTAATTGCATGTAATGTTTTTCTGTAGACTTGCATATGAATACCCACTTTCAAAATCAATTAACTCCAGTTTTTGATTTAATGTATATATACAGAAACAAAGCAATTAATAACTTCTAACATTCTATATTTAAAACTAGGTGTCATATGCTTCTACAAAGGTCACAAATTTTTCCTATAGTCACAAGTTTGTTTTGTTTTGTCTGATTGCAAATTATCTTGGATTTCAGGAGTAGTAGAAATGTTTCTCAGCAAAATAACTTGTTTAATTCTAAATTGAAGAGAAACCTCGGTTCATCTGATTTATCTTATGTCTAATATACAAAATAATGATTACTTTAAAGCAGCATGTTAATAAAGAATAAACTAATATCCATTTTTTTCTAAATGAAATTGGCAAAAATATTTAATAAAGTTGTATAATTTAAGATTGAATATTTTATTTTCAAATTTTCACCCTTAAGAAACCATTTCCCTTAAACCTATAATCTACTAGCAGTACGTGCATGATGTTGCCCTTAGAATCAGGACTTCAGCAAAATGGGGGGGGGGGAATGCCCACAACGATATGAAAAAGTTTTGAAAACAAAAGATACACATTATTGATTTTTCCTCTTATTTTTCTTCACGGTAATGACATTTGATCTGTAGGAAACAGTACAGAGAATGTTAATCCAAAACAATATTAAAAAATTGCGACGTGAAAATCGTTATTAGACACCAAGCAAAATATGCGAGACAAAGGATCATGTTAAGACACTGCCGAAAATTATAATCGAAGTCATTCAGTTAAAGGTTATGACGTCTCCTGCGCTCTGCACAGCTAGCCAATGAAATTGCAACAATGCATGCTATTTAAATATATCCAAAATGAATCGGAGAAGGGCAGAAAAAAAATAGAGAGATGAAATCTTCCACTTTAGATTTAAACTCTGAAGTCACATTATGTAAATAGTTCCTTGAAGTCATATTTCATTTTTTTCCAGTCTTCTGTAACTAAAGATATCAGCCTTTATGCTCGACTATCAAAAAGTCTAAAAAACAAACAAATGAAAAGAATGATCTGTTGACGTGAAAATCTTACTGCAAAACCTCGCTGAAAGTAAAGGAATTATGACATTGCGTGGTTTCGACGAAATGCACATTGGGAATATCACATGACCTTGACTACAAAGAATCATGGAGCCAACAATTTTTAGCACTTCAAAAAAATTAATTAAAATTCAACAAACTGCTCAATTTTAACCATTCTTGTTTTAAATCACGGATAAGCATTATATTTATTACTTCAACAAGTTTCAAATTGGTAACAAAATTAGAATGGAAGATGCAAGAATTTGAAATTCAAAACAAAGATTTTTAGGGTTAATCGGCTATTTTTTAAAAATCTCAAAATTCAATAAATTATGTTAGAAATTAAAAACTAACTTCATTAGAACAGAAATTGTTTGCTCTTTCTGTAGGTGTTTCTATTTTTTTCGGGCAATTATCCAAAACCATGCTTTTGAGAAATTAGTGCGAAAAATCGCCCAAAGCAACACAAAATATTAAATAAAAAAATTTCTAGATAAAATTTTAAAGATTGGGCTTCAAGGTGCATTGATTCACCATTACGACTACCTGTGTGTGAAATTTCATGACTGAAAATGCGATAGATTCATCTGGACATTGTGCTCTCACACGTACACAAAGATTGTCTTTTATAAATATAGATATAATGATTACTCCTTGGATGTTAAATCCTCTGTTTATTTTGTCAAATAGAAACTTACTGTCTAACTACATATTCTACAATATTCCTTTAACCTTATATTTTTAAAACCATTAAGTCTTAACTTCATCAGTTATTTATTTCAGCATTAATAGATTTGGCATGTGAGTAACTGACATAATTGATTTACTTAAAAAAATTTTATAGGTTTGATCCCATCAATTTTAAACTATGGGGGTTGATAAGAACTTATTGGAACTGGTGCCATACCCTCAGAGCTAAAACATGCAGAATGAAGCCACTTGGCAGATCTTGACCTTCAATCCTTCCAAACATGTGCCAAAAGTTACAAAGGTATCATTTGTTATGGCAGAGAAAGTCAAGTTGAAAACTGTGAATGCTCGATTTTCTCAAATCATAGTCATAAACTTATGATTTATCCCATTATAGTAATTTTCAAAAAAGTTTTCAGCTCATTCAAGGAGATTGAGTGCAACCGAAAGTCGGCCTTCTTCTTGGTCTGCATAAGAGCAGTTTCAGCACAAACTTGGCAAACACATGTCTCATACTCAAAATCTTCAATCAGAATGGACTGAACTGAACCATAACTAATGCTGCCCTCGACAGATAACTTATGAATAGTAGTTTAGTGATTTTCATGTAAATCTGAATGTACATCTTGGATGTTTTGGAAGTCATCACTTTCGACATTTTCACTGCCATGTTGGAAACGTTTAGAACAACTCATGTACTCTTGTGCACCTCATGCAATCTTCCCCATAAACTTTCTTGATCTTTGCATAAATCTTACCACAAGTGTCTTAGGCTTCTGGTAAAATTTGATGCATATTCGCTGCTCAACTTTCTCTGCGATAAAAAATTTTAAAAAATAAATAAAAGAACAGGATGGCAGCCCTGAACATAGATTTTTCAATAAGTATTGAGGTAACAAATTTATTCATATTATGGTGTTTTTAGGGTCTGAAAGAAAAAGCTGTTATTCCTGTAACAGAACCTAAAGCTCCAGTATTTCAGTCGGATGATAGACTACAGAAACGGAAGATAATGGAAGAAGAAAAAAAGGTAAAATTTTATTTCAATAAATACTCCCACTATTTTATAATAATAATGCTTCTTTTAAATTTGAATTAATTCTTTTTTTTTCCTTGTTGATAAAGTACGTAATAAAAAATTTCAAAGTCTGTTAAATTTACCTGTTTTCATCCAAAGGAATTTTGAATAAATGCAGGTCCAGAAGTTTTGTACAACAAACATGTCTTTCATCCAAATTGTGCTTTCAGATAGGTAGCATTTTGGCATTCGTATCCATGTTGCTAGTACTAAATAAAAAAAAGAAAACAGTACACACAGAAAAGAACATACAATAATAAGTCTAAGTAAAATAATAGTTCCTAAAATATTAAGCAAGATATATAATAAACTAGCTGTGTGGCCTGACATTGCACGGGCTATCCCGAATAATGTGTCATTCCCTGGTGGTGGTCCCCCTACATAGAACTGTAATCATTAGAAAATTTACTTCAAAATTTTGATAAGTCTCCACATACTGATTCTGAAAAACTCATTTTTAGAATTATGTGTGTCTGTCTGCAAACACAATAACTTAAGTTAGATGCTGTAATTAGGTATGCTGCCTTTATACCAAAAGTGTAGATTTTTGTTAAATTTTCACTGAAATGCATCGATGTCCATTTCCATGCAATCACATTAACTCAAAAATGCAACAAGTTAATTCAGTGAAAGGTGGCATATGAATTTAACATCAGAGTTGTAGATCGTTATGAAATTTTAGATCAAATCTCTCAAAGATTTGTCCGTCAACTGATCTGTATATTGAGCTATGTTTATAAATGTAATAACTCAAAAATGTAATGACGCAGACAAATGAAATTTGGTATAAGATCTTGTCACCAAAATTGTAGATCTGTGTCAATTTATGACCCTAGTGGCAGACATGACACGTTTCCGCGGATTTCCTCTTTTTCGGCATCGAATTTAATCATTCTTGGGATCGATGCAAATCTGCATTAAAATTTTTGTTAATGTGTGTGGGGGGGGTTGCTCACACAAACAAAAGCTGTGTGCCATGTAAAAATTGTGCATATGGGTCTAAAGCAAAAGAGTTTCGAATTCGTAATATTATTGCGTAATCCTGTCGAAAGCCGTTCAGCGTCCGAGTTATGTATCGGCCTTTTGATGTCATTGGGAGGAATGCCTGAAGGTTGTATTCTTTTCTTTCTTGTTTCATCCACTCGGAATTCATTCCGAATTCTGATTGGATGAAAGAAAATCATCCACGAATTTTGTGAGAAAAAAGGATCGTTAGCTCTCCGTGAAGCTCCATTTTATTTTTACCTTCTTAAAATTCTTTCTTCGTTTTTGTTAGTGTTCGTTCCCTAGCGTTTGTCTATCAACATAGGCATGACACATTAGGTCCATCCTACATTAGGTCACCAAAATTGTAGATCTGTATCAAATTATGACCCTAGTGGTGAAAATGATGTCCTCGTACCATTCTTAGTTTTCTCCTCTATAATATGATGCACAAAATGCTCCATATTGAATTAGTATACAAAAAATTTGAGGTAGGGGGCACTCCCACTGGTTTAATTTGATAGTTTCTTATTTCTTCTTGCCTTTCAGATACAAGAGGAAGAAAGGGAACTCTTGCAGAAAAAGAATCTGTCAAAGCAGCAGGCTGCTGCTGTAAAAGCACCTCCTGCACCATATGTACCTAAGCGTACTGAAGTACAGCCTTTCAGTTTTGATCGGGCGGACAAGGAGAGATTTGCTCAAAAGGATAAAAAGATTCAAGAAGAATTAGAAGAGCAAAGCAAAGTATTTATCTCAGCCTATTATTTTCTATAACTCATGGAACAATAAGAAATATATTTGCACCTTTGTTTCTTTTCAATTTGTGTGTTGGAATCTAACCTTAAAAACTATTAATTTAGGAAAAAGATTGCTTCTTCTCTCTATTGTCCTTTATAACGCTTTATTTTGTACTGGTGAAAATGCAAAAACTTTACTGCAAATTAAATAAATTAATGCAATTTTAAAAGAACGTTTTTTTTTTCCCTCCAAATGAACATATAATTGATATGAATTTAAATTTGTTCTTATTATTTAGCTTATGTAATGCTTACTCCCAGTGTTTATTTTATACATTAAAAGTAATTATATTTTAATTATTAACTTTTCTTACTGATTTACAGCCTTTTGTTTTCCGTGCACAAATGATGCCTGTCCCAGAACCATCTGCTTTACCAGCTGTACCGAAAAAAAAACCTACTCAGCCTGAACCTTTTAATTTCGAGCTAGAACACAGGATTTCAAAAGACAATAGTGTAAGTTTGATATTCTCAGTTAGTTAACCGAAACTGATGGCAGGTCACTAGTTGCCAACATTGAGTGTTTAAACTGTTTTCCAAAAATGCAAATGAATCATTTTGTTTTTTTAAAAAAAAGTTTTAATAAACATACTTTTATTTGTGCAATAAAAATGATTATTTTAGCAAAAATATGGAATTCAAAATAAAAGCATGAGGCACTGATCGAAATACTCTAAGCAAGATGAGATTTTAATAACATTTATAATGCAGGTGAGCAGGGTTGCGGCGATTTAAATCAGTTGATTAAAATCACTGATTTTTTTTAAAAAAATCACTGATTTAAATCACTTTATTTTAAATATTAAGTTAATCTGCTTTAATGAAATAAAATTGTCCATGTATCTTTAAATAGTGATTTAAAAATATTTTTAAATGTATATTTAAAGAAAGAATATATAAATCATAAAAAAAATATTTCATTTAATTGATGTAACTAGAGTACTTTCCATATCTTTATTTTTGAGAACACAAGCAAATAAGATTTTAAATAAAACTAATGAGCAACACAATAAAATGCAAAGTATGAGATGCTCCTTTTTTATAAAATAAATATTGTGAAAGGATCATGTTCACAAAGAAAGAACATAGTAAAATGCATTGAGTTTCATTTTAATATTGGAGAAAACTAAATAGTGTTTGGGAAAACAAAGTTTTTATATCGCAATAATGTTCAAATGCAAGATAATTAAGTTATACATACAAATGTTCCAAAAGAAATGCAAACATCTACATAGCACAATTTAAACTATGATGTATAATTTTGAAAGGCAATGTTTGTGTGCGCGATGTCCAGACAAATATATCACACATATAGTCATGAAATTTGGCACACAGCTGATGGTGACTCAATGCAAATCGAAGCCTTAAAAATTTAATCTAGAAAATTTTTTAATGCTTTGTGTTGTTTTGGGTGATTTTTTGCTCTAATTTCTCAATAGCATGTTTTTGGAGAATTGTACGTGAAAAAATAGATACACTATCAGAAAGGGAGAATGATTTCTGTTCTTATGAAGTTTGTTTCTTACGTTTAACGTAATTTACTGAATTTTGAGAAATTTTTGAAAAATAGTCACTTTTATGTTTCTTTTCCATTTGGATTTCTTAAAATTCTCGCTTAAATAAATATTAAACTTTATTTATTATAAATAACAAGCGCATAGAATGGTTGATGTGTAAATTATATTTAAAAAACACATTTTTGAGTCCAGGTTAGAAAAAGTTACTTCAGAAAATTTCAGTGACTTGTCACCTAGTTACTGGTTTCTTTAATTTTTTATGCTTAGTAAGAAGTAGTCTATTCTCAAGGTCAAGGTGAAATAAACCCTAATCCAAATACTTGAAAGGGGAAAGGAGAAGAGTATGCTATTTAGTTCTTGCAAGATTAAAGGATAATTCTTATTTTTGAAGGGGGGGGGGGC
>BGPR01006156.1:0-10396 GCA_013235015.1 Araneus ventricosus | reverse complement strand
GGATTTTCAGTCCTTTGGTGCAGTTCATGTAAAAGAGAGCCTGCTTCTCACTTGTGCAAAATTTGCTTGACCAGAAGATCTATATCTAAAAATTTTATATATTCTAACATACAATAATATATATATATAGCCAGGAAATGTAATTTTTATTATATTTTTCCTCAGTAAAATTGTTCTTATATTCAAAAGTATATTATTTTTTATATTTAGTTCACAAATATTTTTTAAATAGTTGTTACATGTTTGAAATATTTTTTTTAAAAAGAAAGTAGAGCTTAATGACTGGTATGTTGTTATATATATATAATTCTACGACTGTAGGGCTCATTGTCTAATATACAAATATTATATATATATATATAATTTTTTAAAAAATCTTGATTTAAATCAAATAAATCGATTTTTTTGAAAAAAATCAACAACCCTGCAGGTGAGGCACAATAAAATAAAGCTAATTGGAGCTCGAATGTGAAAAAAATCTTTTCAACTAAATGTAACCAGATTCCAATCATGATATTTCTATTTATACAAAAAATGTTTAAATAAAATAAAAAATTTATTTAAATAATTATTTTCTGCTTTTTAGTCTTGTGTGTGTGAAATTTTGAAATCGATTTTAAACATCTTGTTGAGATTATGACGGAGACATGTGGCAAATTTCAGTTTCTCTTCACCGGATCATAAATGGAAAATTGTTATTTTCCTGAAAAATTAAGTTACGTGACCCAGAGACCTTTGAGATATAATGAAAAACGTACTGTGGATGCGCAAAGATTTGGTTAAATATTGGGGTGCTTCGATGATCCCATGGGCCATCCATATACCCAAGAACCAAGTCTGTAATGTTAATAGTTTTCGAGGTATAATGAAAAATGTACTGTGCATGCGTCATGCAAAATATGAAATAACAGACAGACAAGAAAGCGAATTAATATTGCATTGTCATCTAGTTCTGAGCTATGTTTCAAGTCTCCAGCTCGTCGGGAAGTTAGTTTTAAATTCATTGCAAAATTTGTGCCGAACAGATAGGCAGACAGACAAGAAAGCGAGTTAATTAAAACGTGGTAAAAATAGAATGCATCCATTCCTTATTCTAGTTTATTCTGCATTAATCTTATTTGAAGTTTTAGAAAACAAATTGAGGTCATTAGGGGGTAAGAAGTTTTGCAGGTGTTATTATTTTTTTTCCAATTTAAAATGATAGTATGAGATATACAAGAGGTCTTTATGCTTTGTGAATGTATATTCATGTTCTATATGTCTCATTAAGCAGTGCCTTCTTTTTCCCAAATAATTTATTAACACATTAAGTGCCATGTCAGTCACCGGTGACTGTCACTGATCTATCTAATTAGATTACCCCTTCTCTACTCTAGTTAATAGATAGCAGCAGGGAAGGGGTCATCTAATTAGATGGATCGAATCACATACTTGAGTCATGGCATTTAACGTGTTTCCCAGAAACGCTCCCAATTGTTCCTCAATCTTGGGTAATTAGGAAGATGTGTTTCAACTTCTGATGACAGTAATGAATTAATTTGAAGAGAATATATTTAAGACGAGGAGAAACTACTGTATATTACCTTTGAAAGTATTTTACTGCCTGTTTCCAATTACTCCAAAATTATGCAAAAAATATCTTCTATTTCATGGAATATCACATATAAGCTACCATAACTATTTTCTACCTTCAATTTTAGTAATTTATAATCATTCTATGTATTGGTTTTCTCGAGAAATGAAAGGAAAAGTTGGGAAATGAACCTTTACTAAAACAGAAATGACAGAATATTATGACACACGAAAATAAGACTTAGAAACATGCATGCAAAAATTAGTCATGGAAAGTAAAACTTCCTCTTCAAGTGTAACATTCAGTGGGGGTTTTTTTTGGGGGGGGGGACATTTATATACGAAATTAAAAAAAATCCTACTGTCTAATTCAATGTTATTTGCAGGCCCGCTCCAAGCCACCGCGAAAGACCTCATTGTTGTGCGGTCACGGGGCAGTGCCCCTGCTATTTATGTCTAATTCAATAATTAGGATCTGGGATTATAGGTTTTATCTGACTCTTGGAAATTATAAACTGTTCATTCACCAACAAAACAATTTGTTTAGCGAAATTGATGCTCCTCAAACCTGGTACATCTAGTTTACCTCCATCCATCCTATAGACTTATAAATAATGGGTCGTCATTCTGCCACCTCTAATTTTATCAACCAAAAATATATAATTGTTGAAAAATCGGCCATGGACGATTGGAGATTAAGTTACTTCCTCTATCTCTTCAATCTCCATTTCTTTTTGTAAAGAGTCAAAATTGTCTTCTGATTTCCCCATCAGTAAGTCACTTGTTTTCTTCTGCCTTGTAATGAGTTTCTTTACTTCCATTCCCCATGTGCATTGTTTGTATAATAAATTATTCCAAATATAATATCTGTAATTTAATAAATTGTTCTAAATACACAAAGAAATATAGGTTTTTTTTATTTTAACCCTCCGAGCACCTTTGCTTGCATATAACTAGTGTAGAGAATAAACAACTTCAGATTAGGGATGTAACGAATATTCGGCAACTATTCAGTTTTTGGCCCTTTTGCCGAATATTTTCAAGATAATCATTTTTTTTTAAATATATGTTATTAAATATTAAAACATAGAATATTGCAGAATTATATTTCTGTGCATTTTTTATCCCAAAATCTCCTAACATTTACTCAGTTTTAAGGGGGAAAGTGAGCATTATTATGGGCTGTTAAATAACTTTTAAAAGAAAAGGAGAAATGTTTTACTGGTAGTAAGGAAGAAATGAAGAATATATTTTAAAGGAAATAACTTAACATCCTGACTTGAATTAAAGAAATTTGTTTTAGTTAAGTGAAAGGTAAAAATGATGACAAGTAAGTTTTTATTTTTAGGTTTTAATAAATTTTCAAAAAAAAATCTTTAAAATATAATCTAATGTATCTATAGATAAAATTATAATTTATTTACATTTGTGAAAGCCACGTTGTCTTAATTGTTGAAATTAAAGTGTTTAAAATACTATAGAAAATATATCAATGTGTTAACATTTAAAAAATAATAAAGATCAATTTTATTAATCTTTTTCATTTAAAATTTGAGGAATATTTTATATACCATAAAAAGTGAAGTGCTTTTAAAAAGTAGATATTCGGCCAAATTACTACTCATTGCATCCCTACTTCAGATAATTTTATTTAAAATAAATGGGTGTTATAAGTTTGAATTGTATTGAAGAAATTTGATTTTATTATTTTCCCCCAGTTGTTTGTCGAAGAACGTCAAGTGTCTTTTAAAGCACAGCCTGCTGATGTTTTGAAGAAGAAACCATTTATACCTGAAAAAGCTCCACAACCAAATCTTGGTAAGTCACATTTCAGTATAAAGATGCATTTTAAATGTTATGGAGAGAAAGTATTGAGGGGCATTCAAAAATGGTGTAGAAAATATTGGAATGTATGTTTAAAGTAATTTTTCAGCACTGGGTCATTCCATGTCAAATCAACACACTCTATAAACCTCACCATCTCGGATTTCCATGAAATTTAGCAGACATGTACTATTGATATAGACTTGGAAAAATACCAAATTTCATCAAGATATGTGGACTCCTTTTTGAATTACAGAAATGTAAATTTTCAAAAATTTGCCCAAAAACAGTAAACGGAAAATGTTTGAATTGCTCTAGGAGCTCTCCTAATTGAGATGGAGAGCTGGGACAGATGTCATTTTACAGCATTTTGCATGCTCTTTCCAATGGTATACAACATACTATAGGTTAGTATACAATTTTTTTTGTCAAAATTTAAATTAAAATTTGAATTTTAAATTTTTTAAAAACTACATATTTTAAAATTTTCAAATTAATTCCATGAATAGTTTGTATTGTTGTAAATCACCTGACAAAATATTAATTTGGGATGACAATGGGTTAACAGTTAAAAAAATTTTAAACTGAAGCTCATTTTTCATTAATTCCCTGTATTGAGCTGAATAATACAAGAAGGCTAATATTTACACTAGCGTGAAAGTAAATAGGAATGCTAACCTGAAGAAAGAATACACTAATGAATCTAAAATAATTAAATCATACATGTTTTTTACTTTGGCAGAGTACTTATTAGCTTTTATGATGAAAAGTTATTTTTTCTTGATCAAATTCTTCATTTTTCTGCAAAACATAGCCGAGCCACCAGTTTCCTTCATAGACAGTGGTGATGTAACATGATATGTCTTCTAATTTCAGTTTATTTGGATATTTTGACACTTATTTTTCCCAACCCTGCAAATCATATGAAAAGTATTTCGCCAATAATGTTGGTGTAGTTTTGAGAATGAATGCATGATGTTGCTTGGTTCCTTGGATAGCCAATGCTTGATTAAAGTGATTGTTCAAGAACAATTCTGATTCAGCATATTCCTCTTGGGTTGAGTAGGCAAAATTTACCTTGGTAATATTTTCTACAGTCCACTCAAAAAGTTGTTGTGGGGTTCGAGTTTGATTTTTATATGGTCATTGTAAACTGGCACAAGGTGCCAGTCTCTTGATTGAATCCCCTATTCCTTCGCAAGATCCTTTTCCATGTTCTGTGACCAAAAAATAACACTATCCTTTCACTTTAAAATCTTCATCATGAAAGCAGAAGTTCAAAAAGTTTTTCTTATTTTTGTATTGGGTGGCAGACTCATCTGAAAAATAAAAAAATCTTGTTTGGAAGTTTTTGAAATTTAGATGTCGGAAAGGGTAGGAGTTTTTTTAAAGGTGTAAACAGCAACTGTGTTGTGCTCTAGACAGTCAGAAACAACTACGTAACTAACATGTTCAACTGTTTTCCTGTTTGAAATATATTACAAAAGGATGGATTGTGACCTGTTGGCTTGTCCCTTGATACCTCTGTGCTTGATCTTGCTATGCTATAATTTCCAAAAAAATCACAGGTGACAGCAAACTCTTTTGAAATGTCCTTTTCTGTAATTAAAGAATGCTCCCTGTTGTTTGGCAATGAAGTTGTGCTGAACCAAAGAAGACAACTTGCTGCAGAATAAATCAATACATTTTTCTGAAGATTTCTCTAAGATTTTTAGAAAGGAAAGGATCTCTAGGAAACTTGTCTTTGGCAAACTGAAACCCATTGGTGGAACTTGTTCAATCAAATTTACAGCAAAGGATTCTTTCAAAATTGTACCTATCTCAGTTTCACTTGGACAGTAAACACAGTTCCCTATATGTTGCAATCAGTTGTTGATGGGTTAGAAAGTACTTTTGGTAGGCATTGCTTGTAATTTTTTATGTTGCCATTTGTTACAGTATTCATTTTAGCATGGTCTATAATCAATTTGACATTTTGGCAAGTTAGGCATACACAAACACAGTATGTGCCACTTTGACCGGCTAACACATAATGTTTCAGTCTCAACTCGGCAAATTTAGAGAAACCTATTTTTATGCAAGGAAACTTGTCTTTGAAATGTTTGTAAGCTTCTTTAAAGTATGAAAAACATCTAATATAATGAAAGAAATTTTTAAGAAATTAAGATTGAACAAAGAAGGAGCAGTTTAAAGAAGCCACCACAGATGAACTTTTCTTCCTTGAGCTGTCCAGAAAACTGCTCCTTCCTTGTTCAATCTTAATTTCTTAAGAATGTCATTCATTATGTTAGGTGTTTTTTGTATTTTCATTGTTATCTTGGCTGCTTGCAGTATTAGCATGCTCCAGATGCTTTGTTTATATCTTTTAATTTTATTTGTATTGGTTTGTGCTTTTACCTTTAATATCATTATTTTATCTATTTATTGTTCAAGTATGAGCTAATAAGTATTGTGCCAAGTACAAATATGTACAATTTAATTATTTTAGACTAATTACTGTGTTCTTCCTTCAAGTTAGCATTCATATTTATTTTCACGGAAGTGTAAATATTAACCTTCTTGTATTATTCAGCTCAATACAGGGAATTAATGAAAAACAAGCTTCAGTTTAAAATTTTTTTAACTATTAACTCATTGTCATCCCAAATTAATATTTTGCCAGGTGATTTACAAAAATACAAACTATTCATGGAATTAATTTGAAAATTTTAAAATATGTACTTTTTGAAAAATTAAAATTTTAATTTAAATTTTGACAAAAAAATTTGTATACTAACCTATAGTATGTTGTATACCATTGGAAAGAGCATGCAAAATGCTGTAAAATGACACTGTCCCAGCTCTCCAGCTCAATTAGGAGAGCTCCTAGAGCAATTCAAAAAATTTCTGTTTACTGTTTTTGGGCAAATTTTTGAAAATTTACATTGCTGTAATTCAAAAAAGGGGTCCACATATCTTGATGAAATTTGGTATTTTTCCAAGTCTATATCAATAGTATATCTCTGCCAAATTTCATGAAAATCTGAGATGGTGAGGAAAATTTTGTTCAAAAACTGTGTTGATTTGACATGGAATGAATGACCCCACTATACTGAAGTGACTGAAATTTTTAATTTGACTCAAAAATCTTACTATGCTTAATAGCCTATTTTGTGTTTTACTCTGTTGTTATTAATGAAAAAATTGGGGTATTTAATTATTCCTTTTAAAAAAAATTTTTTACTGATACTTATTTTTGTATTATTAGTATTTTACAATTAGTATTGTACAATTAGTATTTGCAACTCTTCTGGTGAAATGAGAATTGTATCTAGCACCTAGAATTGCTGTATATGTTGAAAAATAGCATATATAATTTCCAAGTATCAGTTTAAGTGGATTTGTTATTTAACAAGCTATAACATGCCTATAAATAGGTCTGGTCAAAACACTTGACCTCCTACGAGTTAATAAACTTTTTTCTATGCTTTTTTGCAATAATTTTAACGTAGTGCTGCAATAGAATTTTGCTTCTTTGGAGCTTTGTTTTCTCAGGCTTTGTTATTTAATAAAAAGTAAACTTTTCCATCAGAATTTATTATTCTTTATGCATCATCCAAAATTTAATAATACAAAAATTAAAACCAATGTAAAGTGTGCATACATTCTTTCACTTTATTTCGCCTTAGCCTTTAATAAATTGAGAAAAAGTAAGCTGTTCTCGTATCATTGTACAAAAAAGTAGTGGTAAACAATTCCTGAAATTCTCCCTGCATTGTAGCCTATTGCTTCACTATCCCAACAACTCCTCTAGTGCTCATACATAGTGATGACAGTAAAATAAAAGAGATGAAAATTTGGTTCTAGAGTAACTTGCAAGACAAGATGAGAGTTGAAATATATTATAATGTATAATGAGTGATTGGTAAACTTGCTATCTAGGTGTCCATTCTGATCAAGACTCAATAGCTAATTTCTAAACCATTAAAAGCAGGCATATACTTCCTATTGTAAAAATACTTTATGAATGATCTAAAGCAGAGGTTCCCAACATGTGGTATGCGTACCCCTGGGGTACACGAAGGACCAATTCGGGTATGTGAAATCAAAGTTGGTAATGGTGGAAACAAACAAACAAAAAAAAAAGTTACAGAATTTTGTTTCCCAAAGCGAATACTTACTATTTAATAACTATACCATCTAAATTGTTGATTATAATGAAGTGTAATTTTTGTCCTTATAAGTTAACTAGAAAATCACCCATTGTGGTATGAAGGATGTAAATTGCCTCTTCATTCGAGAGATTTCCCGTCAAATTTGGCGTGTTTAAATAGATATATATGCGAGAGAGATGCTTAACATTGATTGAAAACAAATAAAATTAACATGTTTTATGGCGGGAAATATATATATTTTTTTATTTACATATTTCTTTATTCAAAAATAACATTCCGTGTGAAGTATTTTTTGTTGTTTAACAGTTTTATTATAATTCAATAACCATGAAATTCCCAGCTTGTCAAACGTAAGTTAAAGTTTCAAAGGAATTCTTTTTCGAAATTCTAGTGAAAACAAAACACTTCTCTGCTTGTCAAATGTTGCCAAAGAATATTATCAAATTATATCATCACAATTGCAATAAATAATCAGATGCATCGTGGCGTCCAAACTATATCGCGCGCATGATATACCACTGACGTAATTTACTACTTTCTATTTAAAAATGAAAATTAATTTGAAATATATGATTAATGTAATTTAGAATTTCTCGAACTATTGATCATAGCGAGATACATTTTATATCAATCGATAGAAAATTTTATTTCACTCTTTTAGAGCTATTAAATTTGAAATTAGAATGATAATTACTCTTTTAAATTTAAAATTACTGAAATGTAGGTTCTCTAACACTGAAATAATGCTGTTTATAACGTCTTGCAGTGCTATGGCCCAAGTTTTATTGTTGGTGACGTCAGAACGTTACCGAGAGACGGATCTGGGATATTATATTAGTAATGTGAAATTATTACAATCCTGGTTTTGCTTGTTTTCGCGTTGAACTAATACTATTGTAAAAATGGAATAAAATGTAAAATCAAAAGTAAGACCTGCAAATGTTATGAATTCGAGTCATTTGACTCTTAAAGTTTACCAAAACCCTTAACTCTATTGATAATAGACTTCTTTGCATTTTGTTAGAGGGTTGTAGATATGACAATAGGGAGTATACGAAAGTAAAAAGATTAATCAAGGGGGGAAAGGTTGGGAACCCCTGATCTAAAGACATAGAAGAATTATTATAGTTTTATGTTGTCTCAATGTATGAAGTATATGCCTATCTCGAAAAGTTTTAAAATTAGGTATTGGACAACGATTAAAGTAGATACCCTGTGAACTTGCACAACTTGCAGCTGACAAGAAGAATTGTAAAAATATGATTTCTCCAAAAATTCTAAATAAGAAAAATTGGCTCTAAAATTAATTACAGCAAGAGAGAATGGGAATTTTTTATTTAAAAAAATTAAATAATTTAGAAATAATACTTTTGGTAAATAAGTAATTTTAATAGACATTTTGAATACAACATTTATACAATAAAACTTCAAAGTAATCAATACTATTCCTATATCGTATTGATTTATATAGAAAAGTTTTTTATTGAAGGGAGAAAATTTGCATTGCTCTTTCTATGGAATTAATTCATTGTACACCAGTGAAGGTGTTAAGGGCCTTAAAAAAACTATTCACTTACAATCACTAAGGGCATGGACATATTTAACTAACAGAATCAATTCAGAAATAATAACTATTTTACAATTCTTAATTTTGACTTTGAATTAACCAAAATAAATTTGGATTATAGATGATATTTTAGCATTATGGTAACAGGAAATACAAGGCATGAGAGAAAAAATTCAAATTACAGAGGAGTTTGAATTAGCCAGATTCCCACTATACCTTTTGAAACAAAATTCAGTATAAAAAAAATGTGCCAAATGAAAAAAAAATTATAAAATTTCCATTAGTTAGTTATTTATTAGCAAGTTAATCACAAAAGTTATAATTGTTTAATTCAAATATAATACACTGGCTGTGTGGCCCGGCATTGCACAGGCTATTTCGAATAATGCGTCATCCCCTGGCAGAGAGAAGTGCGGTCAAGTGAGGCCTTGGGATCCATATTTTTTCATATGCCTATATATTATTCATCTTCATTTTTTTTCAACAAATATTGTCACTTACTTTCCCCAGCAAACGTAAATATCCTTTCAAATCTAGTCTTTTATTAACTTATTTTCATATGTCCGTATCTGGTTTATTTCTCTACTAACTTCTCCCCGAAAAGTAAATCTCCTTTTAATCCTTTATTGTTGAATTAAAACTTTTAATATCTAACCTTTTAATTACCTTATAGCTAATAATCTGGCTTTACTCGAGATCCACATTTTTTTATATGCCTTCCTCTGTGTTTTTCCCCCTACAAATATTGTCACTAAGCTTCCCAACAAACGTAAATTTCTTTTGAATTCTCTCTTGTTGAATTAAAACTTTCAATTCTAGCCTTTTTACTACCTTAAAACAGTATGGTTTGAATGAAAATGGGAGAATTGTGGAAAAAGAAAATTTATTCTAAATTTTTAATGAATAAACTGATAATAATTAATACGACTTTAAAGTGGACATTTATACTTCCAATATTTATAAATTAAAACAGAAACGAATAAAAATAGTACACCAAACTGATAAATCAAACACCAAAAAGATATCTTTTCTTCTTGCCCATATTTGAATAATAATGGAGGAAAAAAATACGACTCAAAAAAAGAATAAGTATTTTCCTCAACAAACTTTAATATCCTTTCAAATCTAGTCTTTTTATCACATTATAACAGCAATGTTGCGAAATGAAACACCATAAGACAAAAAAATGCTAGAAAGCGAATTTTTTTTCCCCGATGTTTATAAATCAAAACTCGGAAGCTCACTAAAAAATAAAACCTTTTATACAAACCAGATGCAA